>VWZP01010162.1:0-54501 GCA_013396995.1 Dicaeum eximium
ATACAATGTATTTTGAATGTATTAATTGAACTATGGCTACGTGTTAGTTTTACGAGTCAAACTAGAGCTAAAAGACTATCAATAGTTTAATGTTCAAGTATGTAATACTGAATCTCTGCACAAGGCCATGAAATACTGTAAATAGGTACCAACTGGACTGGTCTAATTCACATTCACTGATGAGCTGACCTTACCTTTATCTCATTTCATTAAGATACATTAATGATAGAGATTATCCAGCAAAGAAAAAGAATCTCAAGATGAGATAGATGTTGGTCATTAATGGTGTACATTACCTTGTTGTTGTACTGCATACAGTACATACATTGATTTCACCAAATACTAGCTTTAACATATAATAGAAGGCTCAAACAGTAATACTTAAGAAAACTGCTGCAAGATGAATAATGAAATATCTACAAATTTGGGGCTCTTATACATTTGAATTTGCTCTGCTGAAACATCCTCACAGCAAAGCATTCAAGGGCACTTTTAACTTACTGTAATTTAGGAATTAAATACACATACCTTTTCATGCAGACCTAAAAACAACAGTAATTTTACTCAATTTCCCCTCTTTTACTGCATTTTACAGCAATTGGCACTGTGTAAAAATCTCTGTTATTAACACAAGTGTGTGGGAAATTATATTGATTCCTTTATTCACATTCCAATTCCTGAATCTTTATCTACACTTTATTTACATGCTCAGTTCTGCCATCTCAGTCTATTGGTTTTCTATTATTTCTCTTTATGCCACCATGCCTTAGGCTTGCTTACACTGTGGATTACAGTGCTGGAGTGTGAACCTGGAGATGCTGACACTGCAAAAATGCTCAGTGGAGGAGGAAATAATTCTGTTATGAATTAATATCCCAGACACAGACAGACCAAAGAAACCACATGGAGCTGACAAGAGATAAATAAGATCATGCTGCTAGAATCACTTGCCTTGCTCTAGAGGATGCCAAAATGAGAAGGGCTGACATTCCCACTAACATTTCAAGCTTCCAGACATAAATAGAAATAATTTACTTCAACTCCTTGTAGACAGACATTCACTCACAACAGCACCAAATGTAGTTGAGTAATTTAACAGACACCATTTTAAATGAATCCTAAGGCTACAGAAAAAAATAAATACTAGCACAAAGATACAGTTCTAGTCGTCCTAATGGGATATGGAATTTGATGTGTTTATCTCAGAACAGTTCAGGTTGTTGCTTATGTTTGTATCAATTCCAAGCTAATTCTAATGACAGAAAAGAATTTCTGTATCCTTAGCATAATATATTTTTTTATTTTCCAATAAATGACAGCCTGGGTTTCACTATCCAATGTAAAACAGCAAAGCTACAGCAAAGATCACATGCAGTTGGGTATTTGGGAACATTTCACAGAACCAGAAAATCACAGAATTATTTGGGTTAGAAGGGACCTTAAAAATCATCTGGTTTCAACCCCCCTGCCATGGGTGGGGACACCTTTCACTAACAGGTTGCTCAAACCTCCATCCAGCCTGACCTTGAACTCTTACAATAATGGGATATGCAGAACTTCCCCAGCCAACCTGTTCCAGTGTCTCACCGCCCTCATCAACAAACAATTCCTCTTTCTATCCAATCACTTTCAGTTTAAAAGTGTTGACCTTTCTCCTGTCATTTAACACCTTGGTAAAAAGTCTGTCTCCATCTTTCTTATTCTCCACCATGAATACTTTGGTGATGGTGCTGTTCCAGTGGAGCCAATTCAAACCTGTAATAGTCACAAATACTGAAAGGCTTCTACACGGTCTCCCTGGAGCCTTCTCTTCTCCAGGCTGAAAAATCCCAACTCTCTCAGCCTGTCTTCACAGGAGAGGTGCTACAGCCCTCTGACCAACTTTGTAACTCCTCACTGGACCTGCTCTAACAGGTCCATGTCTGTCTTCTACCTCAGCCCCACAACTGGACACAGTATTCCAGATGGGATGGCGGGAGAATTGAGTAAAGGAGCAGAATCAACTCTCTCGACCTGCTGGACACACATCTTTTAATGCAGCCCACAGTAAGACTGGCTTTCTGGGATACATATGCACATTGCTGGGTCATGGTTTTTTGGTAATGTAAGCATTTTTCTGGTAATTCAAGAAAGGAAACCCAGAGACCTTTCCTACATTTTTTATTTGCAAAAATGTCTAGCTTTAGAGCCACCGACAGCAAAAAACTTAGGAAACAACTAAATACAGACATGCTTCATACAAGTAATAGTGTTAATGAACTGTTTGCATCACTTGAAGCAGGTTAAGACTATTAAGCCTTTGTTGCTGCCAAGTATGGTAAATAGATTTGTTATCTCCCTAAGAACTTGTCATGGTGTCTCATGGTAAAGATGTTTTTACATTCTCTAGTAATTGGTTGGTAAAAAGTATTTGCCTGAGATCACTAATAGATTATCTATGTCACCTATATGGCAGCAGCTTAAAAGTCTGATTTTATAAATGGTCTATAGCTTAAAGATGACGAGTTCTACTCCTCAGTACTTAAGGGCCTGAACTTGACCTTAGCTTCCTGGTTGTGCCAGGAACTTAGGATGACTTTACTTTCAACAAGCCAGTAAATGCCCTGCCAAGTCTTCCTACTCCTTTTCAAGCTGCTTGAAAAATTTATGAATTAGTCAATTAACATTACATGCATGCTTAAGCTGGAAAAAAAAATATAAGTTTTCCAATTTTTAATAAAGTAATTATTTCAGTACTCATTTATTTCCTGAAATAGGGGCAAAACATTGATATCAGAAAATTTTCTGATGGAAGATGAAGTCTAAAAACACAGTTCCAAACTTTAGTTTTGAAACAAAAATCTTCTATGCTGTGTTGTGGACTATCCTGCTACCAGAGAAGATTCAGTACATCGTAAAGTTATATTGGTGACAAAGAATTATGAAGACAGGATTTATCCAAACTATACTTCCTATAATCCCATAAACCACCACAATGACCTAGATTTATGCAAGCAGTAATGGAAAACCCTTTTTAAAGCCACCATTTAAAAACTATCTTTCCTTAAAAGTTAAAAAAATAAAGTAGTGTCCTGTTGAAAATTTTAATTTAGCAGAAAATACAGTTTCTGTAGAAAAATCTGAATTAGAAGTTTTATCCAACTGTAATACAAATTTATGAGGGTTGGTTGCTTGCTTTTTTTCCCCTGCTGGGTCTGTCTGGAGTACCAGATTCTGGTCAAACAGCACACTTGAAGAGCCACAGCATTTTCCACCTCAGTTTAGCTACAGTTGTCTTGACAGCAGACGTCAAGAAAAATCTGCCGCAGGGAAACCAGACACATATGCAGAACAAATTTGGGGAAGACTTCAGGAATGGCAATGTGCAAACATTTTTAATGACATACTGCAGGAGTGCTGAAAACTAGTAGTTCAAGAGTTTCAACCCACTGTTGAAACCAGTAACTTTTGTAAACACAGACACATCACCCAAGTTCCCTGCCACAGTTTCTGCAGTAGATTTTAGTGGCTGATAGAAGATATAGCTACATAAAGGATGCATCTCCTTGTAGCTTAAATAAATTACATAACTGCTAAAGAGAATTATTTTATTACTACAAAATTTATTTATTAAAATATCAGAATTACTTCAAGTTGCTGTAAGGCCTCAGTACTAAGGTATCAGTAAGAAAACATAAGCAGACCTAACCTTGGAGTTTTTTCCACTGTAGTGGCCAAAACGAAACGAAGTAAAAGCAGAAATTGAGATATTTTGAACATGGACATTCACAAGTATCTACAAGGACATGTGAAGAAGTTCTATTACACAAAACCTGATTTGGAAATATCTGTACTTTGCTATTTTCATTTTTCCTCTCTTCGCTCTTGCTTCACACAGTTACCCTCTCCTAGTTTTCAGTGTCTGAAGTGGCTTCTCAAGAAGCTTTCTATCTTCGCTCTAGTTTTGCAGCTGCTGATGCCACAACTCTAGGTACATAAAGCATGAATAAGATTCTCAACAACATGCAAAATTAGATGTAAATGTACCTTTACTTCTCCCATTCCCTCTCCTGAATATATAAATCCAAGGACAGATGCTATTTTTTTCTTTCTTGGTGGTCCACAGGCAGCAGGATATCCTTGGAATGGCAGTATTTTCAGTCAGTCTGTCCCTTTCAAAGCCCTCATTACTGAGCACCAAATAGAATAAAGCCTTAGGGTCTTCCTGCAAAACTTCTGAAGAGAGGACATACCTTGCAAATTAACGTTTTGTTCTGAAACTCAGTCATCTGATGTGCTTGCACAGAGCAACCCTGGTCTAAGCAGAACTCATCAGCAGCTTCATAGAAGACCATACTGTATTTTTATTCTACCCTACTCTGAAATATTTCAGTTTATTTCAGTTTAAAATTGTAACAGCAGTACAGTGTTACCCCTGAATTTCACCGCCTTGTACTATGTTCAAGTAATTTGTTAATGAAAGTTTCTTGTTGCCTTAACTGGTTTCACCTGCAGGCATCAAGATCAAATTCTTTAAAATTAATATTCTGTGATGATATGAACAGGTGGGGAAAAGCTTTTGGTGTAGATATCACCACTATGCAAACCACAGCTAGTGGATCACATTTTGGTGGCAGACCTCTAATTTGATTGACAAATAGATTGAAAAACATTTTTAAATGTTTTGAAAAGAAGTAACAATTCCAAGTTCACGTGGCTTTTGTATGTTAAGAGTTAGAACTGAGGGTTCAAGAGATGAAAAGCAAACAAAATATACTTTGAAGTGCTGCTTTCAATGGGAGCATTCCTCCCTGAGTCAAAACAGCACTGTTGTCCAGCAGATTTAATAACTCCATTTTAGTGATGATGACACAAAAGATATATAGGAGAGATTATACAATAGAGGAAATATGCAAAAAAAAAAATCATTTGCTCTGCTCTGCTCCACTTCATTACTATCTGGGTGTAATAACAATTCTTTTTTCAATGGCAGTAAGCAGAATTTTAGCTTTCTTCTGCAAGGTGTCTGGTGCCAGCTAAATTGCTGTTCTAATACATAAGGAGGAATAACAAATTCTAAGGGAGTTACCTGCATATAGATGTAACAAAGGGAAGAAAAATGCAGACTGGGACAATTTAAGGAATTAATCTATCTAAAGTCTATGAATTTCCTTTTATGGTGTTTTCTCTTTTTTTATTTTATTTTTATTTTGTAAGTCCCAGAAAGTAAATTCCATTTTATATGCATTTCCTCATGGGATTTTTCCTTCACTGTAAACTGAAATCTCACCTGGTGATGACCTTGCAGGTAAAATAATATCATTAATTCAAGACGGCCATTGTCCTCCCTGTCCTTGACCTGCTTTTTTTAATAAATTAAACCCTACTTCTGTTTCCTGGATACCACTGAAGATAATGTTATTTTTGATGTTTAAGTTGAGAATTCAGGAGAAAAGACAGTAAACAGCAGCAGAAGACATACATAAGGTTATGAATTACAAAACTGTAAAAGAAGAAACAATATGAACAGAGGGTGTTATTAAATCTGTCTCCTAACACAAAATCTAGGAAATAGCCAATATAACTATCAGGAATTTAAAATAAGTAGGTATTTTCGAGAGTGTCTAATGTAAGCAAAAAATGCAGGTAGTTTGAAAAAAGTGGAATTCTAAATTCATGTAAGAAAACATACTACTGTAAGTAGTACAGGTTAAAGTAGTATTAAGGACTATATAGGCCCAGAATATAGGTCTGAAAGCTATAAAAAATAGTATCACCACAGAAGTTTTTTATTGTTTATGAGTCCCAGTGAAAACAAACATGTAGGAAGTGTTTTATTTATATATATGCTGGCAACAACACTGACAAATAATTTATTAATGTCTTAATGTTTCTCCTGGTACAATACAATATCATCCAAGGACACTTTGGAAAATTCCACAGAGCAACTAACCACTGTTTGTTTGAAGTGCAGACAGATTCAGAACTTTTTTTTTTTAACATTTTGTGGTACTGCTGTGCGTATTTTAACCATAGCAAATTATGCTGATAACTAAAGAACTTTTTCTCCCCAAAAGAACACCAGAACAATACAGTTCCTCTGAAGTTGTAACTGTCTTGGGCACACAATATCAACAGGAAATCCTAACTTGGTGCATCTATTAAAAAAAAAAGAAACTTTGACAAAAAATAAACACTGGAAGTAGACAGGAATCAAAATTCTGTTTAGCCCATATTATTCTCTGGAATATTGCATCTAGAGAGTCACAGATTTTTAGATGTCTCATTTTAGTGATCCACGGAACTTCAGAGAAACAGCACAAAAGGAAATTATTACAACCAGCCTAATGACCTGGAAGCCATGTGCTGCCTTACTTATCCTGAGACAGAACAAAACTGGAGCTTTCACTGTGTGTGATCAGATGCTGTTTCACATCTCTCTACAGAACATCAGTTTGTTCACAACACAAAGCATTTTCAAGGCTGCTGTGAAGAATGGTGGTGTTTTGGATCCTAGACATCAGCTGCCTCCCAGTGGTAAGGAATATAGGAAGTGACTGGAAAAAAACTGAAACTGAAAGGGAAGGCTGACCACTACTGAGGTCCCAGCTGTCTACTCGGCTCCGTCTTCTGTGTTCCTGCAGGGACACTGCTGCTCACTCCAGTGCCTCACTAGAGCCAGGCTGAACCCCCTCACACCCCCCAAATCACATGTATTGAGGATGCTTGGTCCTCAGCACCTCTTTTTCTTTCTTTACTGATCCGATCCTATTTTGCTAAGCAACTTGCCAACACAGATATAGGCTGCACAATTTCTCCCAAATTTACCCTAAACCAGGACAACAGGTTCCTCTTGACTAGCTGGAACCAACACCAGTTTTTGTTTATTCTTATCCTTTTGAGAAAGCTAGCAGTTAGTCCTAGCTTAGGACAGAGCCTGTTTCTGTCACTTTGACTTTATTGAACAGTGAAAGAGGTTATATTCCATGATTTTCCCTTTTCCAAGCAAGGACAAATTTTGACCTGACAAGATAAACTGGGCAAAAGTATTGTGAAATAGATATAGGTTCTCAACAGAAAAAGGTTTTGATACCCAAAGTCAAAAAATATATACTACCTCAGGGGGTAAGTTTTCCCAGTGGGTGTCACAGTAAGGGCCAGCTCTTCAGGAATGGTAGATCCCATGCAATGTTGAGTCCATGACATATGAACACAGCAGGACCAGCCTAAGATTTGGTCTTCTGGAAGATGCAAACAGATGTGGGGAAGCAGAAAGAAAGCCTCCATCAAATTAGTAACAGTAAGGAACAAGACAATCACAGTACTTAACTGTGCCAATTAAAATGGTTCTGTGAAATAACACAGGCCAGAACACATCAATAAATTAGACTATTCATGTGAACACCTATAGATAGGTATTTATTTTTTCTGCAATATTGACAAGAAGAGAATGAAACTGGTGGCCTTGAGGTGGTATCAGAAGAGAAGTCAGACCATGGGAAAAGAGTCCATCATGTCTATATTTAAGAATTCAGCTAGATTTAATGCACTGGGTGAGTCATATGAAGTCTTTTAACTATTTCAGTACATAAGAAACATTTTAAATCCCTTCTTCTCTTGAGGAGATGAGCAAATTGTCTGCAGAACTTGTACCTTGTGTGGTGCAGCTCTGTAACCTGGATACTCCATTCAAATTTCCTGCCTAACAGTTAGGAGGTGGTGGCAGAGGGCTGAGTTTCTTAGCTCTACTCCTTCCCCTCTTTGAATCTCTTTTTCTACTTTTCTGGTGGGAAAGCTCACCTCTAGCCAGAAATGAAAAAAAAGGTTTCCTGAATTAACCAGGATACCAAGTAACCCTCAGTAATGTGCCTGTCCCTGTTTCTTCCCTGAACCTTCCCCCAAGTACTTGTCTTCTAAAAGGCAGGGCAGTGGCCAAACCAAACCAAATGTTCAGCAGTCTGAAGGAAATTTCCAATAAAAATGGCAACTCAAACACAAGTAAAGTCAGACTCCAAGGAGGAGCTAACAATGCAAAAACAGATTTTAAAACCAGTACGGGCACATCTCTTTGTAGCAAATTGCTAACTACTGAAGAAAATCTGTGGCCTGGAGATTTGAACTATACTTGATCTCCCACAGATGTTTTCACTGCCCAGCTATGTATGCTTATTGTTCCTGTGATACTATCATTTCTAGCTAATGAATTAATTGCTTCCAATTAATTGACAGCAGACTCATACTGTATGACTGAAGGATTACAAATCAAATATTAATTATGCTTCATTGTGCAGAAGAAATCAAATTAAACATAATCACACTCCATTATGAAGTAAGTACACTAGACATTTTCCAGAACAGATGCACACTGTCCAAATTATAGTCAATCCTGATATATTGTAAACAAGCTAACAGTCATTTATTAAACTGAAAGTATCACACCTCCCACACAGAAATGCATGAGACAAATGTTTAAAGCTTCAAATTTTCACAGATCATAGCAAGGAGAAAACACTCTTACAAGACAAGTATTTAATGCCTGCAGTCTTTAGCAGTCACTGGTATTCCACTGAAAGGAAAACAAAATTCCCAATATAGTTTTTCCCGCACCACAGGATCAGCCAAATCGCTTGATTTCCACTGTGAGTTTGGCCTGACATCATGCAGAACTTCATCCATGGGTTGCCAGGTACCTAACTCCAAATTGCTACAAATACATGTCTAAAAACAAGTTTAATGGTTTTTCAGGGAAGAAAATATTCTTTTGAAATAAGGGCATCTGAGTTTGAAAAAACAGACAGAGAAGAAAGCCTAGAGAAGTGGAGCACATCACTCAGGAAAAGGGTATCTTCATCAGTGTGGTGCCTTGGAAAGGACAGCTCTATTTTCCTCCTCATGTTCTCTGGAACTTCACCCGCTCTGGGAGAGCAAGTGGAGTATTTTTGGAGGTAGTGGGAGGAAGAAGGAGAAAGGAGAGACAGATATCTCCAGAGCAACATTTTTTTTTTTCTGTCAAAAGATTGACTTCAAAACATCTGATTGTTAGCTTACCCAGTGAATGGAAAATTTATTACAGAAGCTGATCCAGATTCTTAGCTGATAAAAGTTTATTTAGCTCCACTGATTTCAGAGGAGAGGTGAGCTCTCAAGGAGCCAGGACAGCACCTTTCTCAACAATATTGCCTATGGATTTGATTCCTTTAAAAAATGTATTGTATGCATAAACAGCTGAGTAAAATTTTAAACAAAAAACCCCTAACGAGCAACAAAATCAAAACAAAACACAATCCCTAGTTTGAAAAGGGTTCCAATTACTTTTTAGTCGTCACTATTTCACTCTATCCTTTATCACTAACCACCTGAAAAGGACCATTTCAGCATATGATAGACTTCAAGCAGGTAAGTATTTTCAAAATACTCATGCAAGTGAGCCATCTCAAAAATTCTAATTGAAGAGCTCTACCAACTAGTGGCCATCTAGCAAACACATGCATCATGTGTGGCAGCAAGAGAATACAACCCTTTAAACTGATCACATCTGAATGCAAAACCAAATGAATTTTTCACAAGGGATATCTAAAAGAATGTGCAGTGAATTATTTTGCTTTATAAGATGCAGTTGTGTACATTTTGTTCTGGGGTCCTACAAGATCAGCTGTCATTGACCTGAAAACACAAGTTTATTGTTAAAAAAATTGCAGATGACACAGAGCTATACTGAAAAGCAGAGGCACAATTATGTCACCTGTATCATTTACAGATGTGTTCATTCATTACATATTGCACTGCATTCATTCAAATATCATTTTAATATTCAATAAAATAATCCTAATCTGTAAAACAAGATGGATATCATCTGTGAAAACACACTATGAGCACCATTACTGCTAACAAAACACCAGGTCCCAATGCAGTCTTACAGCCAATGGATAACATCCCTGGGAATATAAGCAGAGGAATACCTATCAAGACTTCAGTGATGGTATTCCTTGTATTTTTGGACAGCATGTGTATTTTCAGAGTGCTGTTTTGGGTTCTGATGCTCTGAAATAAAACACCAGCAAAAAAGAAAACAATACCTATGGTAGAATTACTAGATAATCAGAGGGCTGTAAATCCTGCCTTACAATGACAGACTTAAGAATTTGTGTCTATCTGATCAAAGCAAAGGTTCAGAGGGGACTTGATTTCACTATACAAGTACTTACATGGGAGATTATTGATAGTAGAGAGCTCTTTAATCCAGCCAAAAACCAAGAAACATCATTAAATGATGGAAAGATTAAGTTAAATACCAAAATAGAATAAAGGTAGCAACGTTTTACTGTTAAAATCATTAATCTTGGAAATGTCCTAGCTCCAGAAGTCTATGAATTATATATGACATAAACTGGTACATTTTATGATGTCAAAGAGAGATGCCTCCCATGCAACTAAGTTCTTAAACCTGCAATTTTCTAAAGAATAGTATCAGTCAAAAACCTTTCTGACATTCTGGTATAAGTGAACAAAAATCAAGAACACCTTAATTTTATCTGCACTTCTGTAATATTTTAATAATCTTCTGTGTTTATATTATACAAGTATAGCTAAAATCTAGTCTACTGTCCTGCATCCTATTCCTGCTCAGGTAATCCTTGGGACTCAGGTACACATTACTAGCAATCCTGAAATACTGCTTTTCAAGACCTCAAATTTTCTATGTGTTCTCCAGTAGGAGTAGAACTGTTGATTTTCTTTCTGTGATGTAATATTATTTAGTTAAGTAACAGGGGAAGCTGCTAAGTGGAGGTCATAATACTGTCACCAGTCTTCATGGAAGATTTACATCAACATGCATACAGGCATGTCAAGCAGTAGTACATGCACACATCACAATCAGATTATTGGTGACAATTTTTCTGGCTATACTGCTGCAACTTTAAATGTATTCATCTTCAGTTCTCACATGGGACCTGCAGTCTATTACAAGATGCTGCTTTATGCATACTGCAGACACTTCACTGTCATTTAGCAGTCTGACAACAAAACCAAAATTATACTAGTGACATGCAACAAAAATGTGTTACCTACAGGGTTTGGAAAAACAAAACCATAATATGTGTATGCTTGTGGTGATAAACAGTATAAAAATTGCAAATATAAGAACAGATACTGAACTAATTTAAGGATTTAAATGTTTAATGTGATCCATGACACATGCGCATGTGGATGTGTGGGTGTCAGAGAAACTGAGAGGAGCTGATTTATACTGCCAAGCTTTCCCATGTTTCCTTCTTTGGATATTCATAACATGATGTCACTCTTTAGGGTCAGCATACTGATTGCTTATTTAGCTAATAATTTACCACTGTAGAGAAAACATTTGATTGAAAATATTTAGTCCCATGTCTGTCAGGTGCTGTATGAGTGAAGGAATGAACTGAAGATACTGAATGAAACCAGCACCTTGTCTTTAGTACAGATTTGTTAACAGGAGGATTTGGACAGAACTAGAATACACAATGTACCCCAAGAAATGTACAACATTATCTCTGTGGTATCACAAAAAACCCTTCAAACACCTTTCTTTTTTCACTTTCTTAAGTACATGTTTTGCATGTTTATTTCACTAGCAGTGTCTTTTAAAGGAAAGAACAAGATTTTATACTAAAAGAGCAGTAAACAGTCTGACAGAAGTCAATTCATAAGCTTGCTGACAAAACTGAAATATCTTTATGAAGCATTCACCAACCTTTGATCTCTCTCTCTCGTAACACTTTAGCAATTCACAATCTCACTCTTTTGCAGCTTTGTTGCATTTTGCTTATGATCCTTCCTATGTGTTTAGCAGCATTGTGAGAATCACAAAATATTGATTCCATCTCTGATGGATATTTAGTTAAGTTTGATACACCGGCCCTGTACTTGCTGCAACTCTTAAATAATATATATTGAATCAAAAGCTACTATTCCAAATAGAATAGCACAGAAACAGAATCCCAAATACAATTAGACACACAACCAGAATCTCAGATGGGTAAATAAACACAGGCCAGCATTTTAAACCAATTTTCCTATTTCTAAGTCTAAATACACTTCTTTCTCCACTTTCTCTATTAAATTTCCTTTCAGTACCAAAGCATTTCCAGATTTTTAAGGTCATCACTCTTTATGGTATCTGGAAGAGAATTTCTATCTTTCATGAGATTTCTCCATGAGATTTTTCATGAGATCTTTCATGATGGTATCTGGAAGGCAATTTCTATTCTTCATGAGATTACTTAGAAGAAACCTCAAAAAGCATCAATTTTGTATTCAGAGAATGGTAGAAAGGGCATGTTGGAGATGTGATCTGTAACACTCTTCAGTGTGTTTTTTATGTGAACATTAAATTTTTTAAAATATCTCTTTATTATGATCAAACATTTGACACACACACACACAACCAAAGCTGTAGGATATAACAACAATGGCTCTACTTTTTCCAAACACCTGTCTGTCCCAATATTTCACCCCTTTAAGAAGACCAAGGAAAGTATTAGACTAGAGAAACCCTTTAGGTGATACCCAGATGGGAGGACTTTCAGGGACTTTCTCTGACAAAGGTGATAACACTAAAACTCTAGCATATTTTTGTTCCATGAGTTCTTTAATTGCTTTTGCATCTACACAGACATCTGCAGTTTTCTGTGGCAGTTCCACAGCATGTTTTTGGCATCATTTCATACAGTCTAAATTTTATAGCAGGATAAACAGTTTAATTAGTTGATTCCCTCTGTGCCACCCATGAATTTATAGACCTTTTCATAGACTTCAGTCAACTTCACAGCTTGTAATATAGAAGGCGTTCCCTTGACCATCCTTGCTGCACTTCTTTAAGCATTCTTGAGCTCTTTGTACTATTTTCTGAAGGGGGAGCAGGACCATGTATATTATTCAAGATGCAGGAGTATTAGTGGTATAAGGACTTGCCCAATAATTTGTTTTGTTCTCAATGCAATTCCTAGTTCCCTGCTCTTTTTCTCGTTATTCTTTACATTCTCTTCCTTGCCCTCTGCTCACCTTTGCACAGACAGTTTGTATACAACTACCTATATTAGCTCCAAGCCCTGTGTCCTGAGAAGGAATAGCTTGTCATTTGCCATTTTGTCAACTACTAACTTAGAATTGTGAAATCCTTCTGTATTTCTGCAGTGAGCTTTCATTTTTGCTACACTGAATAACTTGGGACCATCAAAACCTTTGCCATTCTGCTCTTTTCCAGTACACTTCTCCAGACACCAAGCAATGTAAACATCAATACAGACACCTTTAAGATACTCCAAATAATATCTTTTCATTTTAGAACTATCTGGAACCTGGCAGGATACTGGATTTTTAATTACTTTAGTAGTTGGACCACTTTTAGTTATTATAATGCAGCAATCAGGAAAAAAAAAGTATTGTATACAGGAAACCAGGGGGGAAAAATAAGCAAAACAAAGAAACAGCTCCTATTGAACAACAAATGCCTGCAGTAGGAACAAGATAATCTCCTATAACTGCAAACAGCTTCAAAATGCCTTAGTAATCACTGTGAGAAACTCATGGAGGAAAGAAACACAATTCTGTGTTAAAAAATTCTATCAAACAGCAATACGTTAAATTCAAATGTGACTACTACCTCTAAATTTCTTTACTGGCATGGGGTATAGGGGATTCAAACATCCTCTCTGAGCTTTATGCCCCTCCTACACAAATCCTATTTCTATCTATAAGAAATCTATAAGATTTCTAGATAGAAATCTTATTTCTATCTCCTTCCCATGCTCATGCAACACACTCAGCCGCTGGGCACTGAGGGCATTTGACTTGCACTAGTATCAGTATTTCTTTACCACATATTAAAGCAAGTTACAGGAAGCCAACTACTATGCTCTGCCTCCAAAGCACTCACCTATGGAGCCTACAAATTTCATTATTCTCCTATCTTCCAACTCTTTCCTGTAGCTCTAGGAGTAGCTCATGCTGTGCAACGTACGCAGCAGTACACAGATGACACTCATTCTCCTTCAAACACAAGCACTTTTGGTACAGACATCAGTAGAGGTTTAAACCAGAAGTCTTTCTGGCCATAAAAAAGCCAAAAGAAAGGAATTAAGCTGAGCAGTGCAAGGTCTATCCCAGTATTGATGAGCACTGATGGAAGCAACAGAAACGCTGAGGGTGCCCCAAACACCTCTTTCAGATCTTTCAGATCTTTCAGGATCATTCAGTCCTAGTGTGTGCTATCAACAAAGGACAGGTGTCTCTGGTGGAGGGCTATTTGAGCTCTGCCAAACCCATTAATATTCAGAACAAGGTGATATTTAGCAGCCCCCAATATACAGGCAGTTGGACTGGATAAGGGGTAAATAACATCTTCCCAGACAAAGCTCAGTGGACTGAGAAGCAGGCTCGTTCCCAGGACTGGGTGAAGGGAGGGTTTTCACCTGGATCAATGGCTGCAGTATAGTGAGAACTCTGTGACTGGACACTCATACCCACATAAATGCCACCTACACACAAGACAGGAAACTGGATACACACTATTGTCTTCTAACATTTTATTATTAAAAATATGGCCTGACAATCAATCTCTGCGTGTCTTCATTTACTTGGGAAAGACTTTTATCAGTGTAAATCAGACTTGGATCCATCCTGCCTTCCAAGCCATCTATTTGACTGTGATGCATAAACAAGAACAGGTGCAAGAGAAGCTATTTCTCTACGTTTGGTCTTATAATACCGACATGTAAAGTACATTGTCAGTAATGACAGAGAATTATTACAGGGACAAAAACTGCTTGCTGGGTTAAAAGATCAAATAATCAGAATAAAAGTAATTTTCAGGTTTCATTAAACGTACACGAAACCACAATCTAAGTAGTCACAAAAAATAGCTGCAGAGCAATAACTCTCCTGGTTCACATTAATTTTCTTAAATAATAAAGGAAAACCAATTCTTTGTGGACTTCTGGGATTATGCAAAATTACACTTATGAAATACGTGTTTTGCAGAATGAACTGCTACGAGGACTTTTATTTAAAACATGCACTGTATTGAATCCCTGAGTTACTTGTTTTGATCTTTATACCACAAGACAGAGGGGAGCCAAACAAGTTTCCTGTTGGACAGAGGAAGGTACAAGACAGAAAATCAATCCATTGTATGTTAAATCGCCTCAAACATAGCTTAGAATTGACAAAGCATTCATATAGAGAGTTTACTTTTACCTTAAGACTCTGAATTTTAATGAGAGGAATCAATTATCCTCTCATGAATTATCAGGGTAGTTTCCCTGTAATCTAAGGATTTGAGCAGGTCAATCTGATTTTTTCATACCTACCTCAATAAAGGTTCATTTCTTTTTTGTGGTTTACTATGCAATTTTCTCATTGAAAGTAAAGAACAACCAAACTGATAAGAATCAGACAGCTTCACTTAAAACTATTGAAGGTTAAGATGGTATAAAATCTTACAAATCATGAATTTAATACACGTAGTGCAACCCTTTAAGTCAGCACAGTGGGTTCCAATTAACATTTTTAAAGTATACTTTCTGCAATAGTCAGAGAAGCAGAATAACTTTTGGTGGGGTGACAGAAATTCAATATCAGTATTTAATGTTTGCAAGCGTACTGGAAATTCAGATGTACAGGATATACTTAGTGCTGCTGTAAAGGTGCTGACACACATTTTTCAATGACACTGGAAAAAACTAGTCCAAAAATCAAGAATAGGCTTGACTATAAGCAGTCTAAAAAGGAAAAAACCTACTCCCTTAGGACAGAAATCACTTTATCTTTGCCTTGAGCATGCATTCAAGTCACCAATAAACCCAAGACCACTAACTGGCTCAGCTGTTACCTATACTGTCATCCCCCTGAATAAAACACAGACAAGAGAGGAGTTGAGTCATGGTGCAGCTGCAACACCCAGCATGAAACTAATCCCAGCTGAACTGCACAACTGATAATAGTTACCAGCACACACCCAATTAGGTGGGATTAATAAATGATTCCATCAAATAGATGGTGCAATTAAATAACAGCAGTTAACTGGTATGTGATTTATGTAGATAAAAACATTCAGACATATCAGATGTAAATTTTGCATTAATGAACCTTATACATAGCCATTTTGCATCCTGATGAAGTATTAAGCCAAGAACTCTGAAACTGTGAAAAATAATGTTATACATCCTTTCATTTTCAACATTTTGATCCAGAAAGCAAAATCCAGTGCTCTGAATCACTAATTTTAAATTTCATCACGGCCTTACGCATCTCAATACTTTTCTGTGTACATTTAAAAACATATTTTGTAAAGATTACAAATTTTCTCCATTAGCTGTGCATGTATCACTTATGCAGCAGAGACTACCTTGTGATTTAGAGTGGATTATCTGGCACTTGAATGATTAATTCATAGCAATTTAGCTATGGACAGGCTTGGTGTACTTTACTCATATGAGATCCAATTCACAGTAGGTTGTTCTGCTGGTTTAAATGAGGTCACAGGAGAGCTAAGGCATTCCTCAAGAAAATCAATACAACAAAATATGACTTTAAATCCAGCCTTGTGTGTTCAGAAGTTGCCATTCTCAGTAAGTCAAAGTCTGCTTTTCTCCTCAGGGAAGCAACCTTGATAGATAGCAATATCTCATCTGTCACTTATTTGCATACATAAAGATTTTAGTATAACATATGGATACCAACTTCCTTAAGAATTATTTATCAATTAGAAAAATGTGAGTAACAGATAGAAGATTTCAGCAACTGAAAATGTGCAGACAGTACTGTAAATAACTATATAGTTCATAGTCAATATATTCTTTTGTGGGACTTCAATAATATTCAGTTCTGTATATTTTGTCTCTTCATTCAAAAGCCCATGAAAGACAGAAACAGCATTTTTACAGTCATTTTGATGCAGTCTATATATGACAAAAGACATGAGGCGTTACTTTAAAGCTACTGTTAATTTCAAATTACAGTTTATGTCTGGCAAATAAATCAGGTCTTGTTAAACAGCAGATTACAAATGTTTACCCACAGTGCCCTCTAGCTGTCTTAATTCTTATTTTACAATTTCAGTGTAGTTTGCATGGAAGCAAAAAATCTCAGCATGAACCACCAGCTAGAGGTGTACAGGTATTGCCAACTGTGCTCCGTCTACCCAGTTTTCCCTATCGTGATGACCCACTCACCCCACTCCCAAAAAAGCCTTTCTCTAACATCCAATGAACAAAATATATTTTTCTTACTGAATTTCCCAGCCTGAAAAGTACAGATCAGGAAATCAGTCTGAAGAAAATAGAATTCAAAATTTTCAGAATATATTAAAAATATTCAGAATAGATTCAAAATTTTCACTGGGACCTAAAAAACCTCAACAGAAAGAATGGGTTTCTATCTTTCACTGCTTTTTACTTCAGTGTGCAACCCATACTGTTTGTTTTGAATTTGAAGCACCAGTAAAGAGCAGCACATTTGGGCACACCTGGAAAGGTGGGCTGGTAGATAAAAGAATGAAGGCCAGGCTCCCTTCTCAGATGACACCAGTCAGCTGTAAACAGATAAGAGGCATTTTATCATGTATTTTTCTAATCCAGCTGGTTTAGGGAACTGGGTCACTTTTCAAAGGCTGTGTCTTCCAGACACACTCTGATGGACACTTGATATTCTCTTCCTTCATCCTTCTCTTGAGACTACACTTTGCGCACTTCAGACCTCTTAAATCATACTAAAATCTGATTCAACTAAAACCTGATATCCTCAGTGTCTTAAATACTCCTTCACAACTTTATTCTCTGTAACAAGATGCACTCAGCTTCTTTCTTAACCTTTAATGGACAAGATTACTTACATACAGGAATTTTTTAACCACAGCCACTTTTGTTTCAGGACACCAGGAAATTGCAGACCTTCTCAAAATGAGGATCTATTTAAACGATTTAGCAATGAATCATCTTTAGTAGTGTGCTCCCAGTCCCTCTGTAATCCTGAAGTCTGACACTGCAAAGTTCCTTCCTTGGCTTTCTTTTTCCGGGAAAGGTGAGAAGAAGCGGTGAAATTGGAAAACTTAGGTAAAGAATCACAGAGGTCCTAAAACCATTTCAAATTCTCTACCCCACCCTACTGTAATTTTAATGTATAAATCCTGAGAATAACTTTGTGGTAAACAATTTTTTTTTTTAATAGCCATTTTCAGTCTGTTCTCATTTTAAGTGAAAAGCAGCTGGAACTAGTAGTATCAGATGAGAACATTCAATGCTTTGCAATGTTCAGAGCTACAAAATTCGAGACATATCACTGACACTGTGTGCACTCTGCTTATTTAATGCTTATGTTGCATTTATGGAGCTGCAACATAATGCAGAACAAAACTATGAGAACCTGGATCTTAACATCCACTGCGTAGAAATACCCTGGGGTAAGCCCTGTCTCCTGGACACAGAATGCTTTCAGCAATAGATTAAAAACAAGGTTTTCCTCAACCCTACCAATATGAGAACTGAGCATTTACTCTACAGCTCCTTGAGAAGGTAGACAGTTCTTACTCGAAAAAGTCCAAAACTAAAATATCTAAAAAGGTCAGTGTTTCTGAGTCACAAGAACTGATCACAGGTGGATGGCTTGTGATGGTGTTATGCTCCAGCTTACAGAATTTGGTGTCACCTTACTGGCAGAGGGTTTTTTCCTTCATTTTTCCTATTCTAATTCCATTCACCTTTTTTTATGCATATATGGAAATTTTTTCAGCATGGAATGCTTCTAGTAGGTAAATGTTGTAAGAAAACCATTCTGAAAAAGTCTAGAAAATATCTTTGTGAACCCAAGTGCTACATGATGCCATATATGACCAGAGGTTAAGTATTTTCAGCCCTGGAAAATTTCAGGTTTTTGTGATGTGTTTCTGAAGTCTCTAATCTGGAGTTTCTTTTTTGTTGGTGGTGGTTTTGTTTAGTCCCAATCCAGTCTTGCAAGCCTCAATACTAAGCCCAGGAAGCACAGCACAGCAGGTCACTCACAGCTGGTGTCACTGTCACAGCTGCAGGTTTCTGCCTCTGCTGCCACACTGCTCGAGGGTGGACCTGCCACCCAGGGAGGCCCAGGGAGTGCACACAGGACCAGCCTTCGCTCCTCTAAGACAAAAACAAAAGCCCTCTGCAAGTTAGCTCACTGTGCTTCATACAGAGCAAGGTGTCATCCTCCTGCTACTGCAGAGTACTAAAGGAATATTCCCTTTCTTAGCCTCACAAGCATTTTAAGGCTAGAAAGAGGTTCTTTTGAGTCTATTCTCATTTATTCACCTATGTAGGACTAATTGTAGATGCCAAATGCTGCTGTTACCTAGCACCAATTTATATTCTCAGTTGCCATTATGTGTTAGATAGACTTGAGGTATTACAATGGGTCACCTGAAAGAAGCAGAACCTATTGTGCATCTTGACCCTACTCTTCAGAGCATGTGTCACTGAAAGTCATTTTATCACAATTCATTTTACAGGTTGATTCCATCTAGATAGGTTCTAACCGTGTCATTTTCAATGTTTCATTATAATTTTTACAACCAGCAGTGCTCTCCATCACAGTCATGCTGATTCTCTAACAGTAAAAGTGTCTCTAAAAATAAATTCCTATCCTATGCTTTCCTAGGTGAGTATTGGTAAGTGGCAAAACATTTCTAACCTATACTTAGAGATTTTCTGTAAGAAATCTTTGCATGGAGAATTTTGGATTGGAAAATGTTTGTATCCTAAGTTACATTAACTTTTTTGCTTGCTTATAGGAATATCACTTCAGCATGCAAATTCCAAATTCTTGCACTCAGCTATTTTAAAGTTCTCTCTGAAAATGGTGAATTACATTTAAAGTTTTGCATACTTAAAAAAAGGAGAAAAATTCTTTAGATAAGTTCAACCAGCAATGCATTTAAGGAAAGCTATATGCCTATAGAATGAAATGAGTATCTTTTCATTTTTTTCAGAAACAGCAATGTATGACAATTCCTCTGAATCTACATATATATGTGTATATATATATATATATATAGGTATCAATTCACAAACAAACACATACTAAAATATACTGTCCATTCCTTCTTTCACAGAATATTACTACAGAATGGACAAGAATGGATGTAACTGAATTTTGTCTAAATAATACTGAAACTTTCATGCTAATTTAAAGTTTTACCATAAATTTAATTGAACAATAATTACATGGAGAAAGCTTTTGGCACATTAATTATAAAAAAGCTCTTTTCTTTAATTTAGCAATTTTCTTCTGCCATCTGGTACCACCAAAAGTAGTTATCTGTACATTATTCAAAATTATTTTTGAATTCTTGAATTTTAGACTGCATGTTAACTTTTTGACAGCAAGTATTCAATGTCTTATTGAAAATATCTGCTTCTATATGCTGTAACTGGTGCTTTGGCTACTTATTTGAATGTGAAGTTCCTTTGGGTGCTGAAACTACAGAAAAAGCAGTTCTGGCACCAAAAAAAAAAAAAAAAAAAAGAAATCATGGGAGTAATTCCTGCCTCAAAATTTTGTACACGGTTACTGCACAGCAAATAAAACCATTCACTTCAAAACCTATAGATAAGTGTAGTAGGGAAATGCTTAAAATGTGTAATGCTGTGAAAAACACTGAAGACATTCTAAGACACTATTTCTTGTTAGCATGCAAGAGAAAGTGGAGGCCTGCAGCTACTAGCAAGCAAAAAAATCCTGGATCATCCAGTGCATATTCTGACTAAAGAACTCAAGATTTGGCACAAAGACTCACGGAGAAAAAAACAGCAATCTGAGTAATCAACTGGAAAAAAAATAAATAAAGCAAGAAATCCTTAAAGGTCCTGACTACTTTTGTAGATTAAATTTTCTTCATGAAATCCTGAAAATTTCTACTCCCTCCACAAATTTACTGTCTTTTTTTCCTGTTGGGGGCCTAGTATGAAGGCTCTCCATACTATGAGTATTGCTAAGAAAAGGCAATTGCTGAAAAGTGCAGGTAAATATTTTTCAAATTGACAACTTATTTTTGTTACAGTTGTGGTTTTAGGGTGAATGATGGTTTCACCATCAGACAAAGCAATAGGGAGACATGCATTATCACTTGTTAAATCCAGACATTTCTATAAAAATGTCTATGCAGTGATTTTTCAAGATGACAATAAAATGTGTCCTTCAAATGCACGTACTTTTGGGAGGGACTGCAATCTTAAATGCCTTAAATAAACTCAAGTCATATTTTCTGGGAAGGCAAACCTGTTTTTCTATTTCCTTCCATTATCCCTTGAACTACCAAACCGTGAAGAAAACAGGTACTTCAAATCGCCCTCTCCAGCAAGGGCAGGTTAACTACTAGCATTAGGGCCATAATCTGGCAAGAATTACCTCAAATGCTCAATTTAATTCACACAAGCAGTCACCTCCAAACACGAGGCAGCGGAAGAACCCAGGAGTGTCAGAAGGGCAGGGACACCATCCTGTGCTACCCCGTGGGAGCTGAAAGCACAACCCGGGCCAGATTTGTCTGAATCGCACCAGCTGCTGCCGCTGCTGCCAGGGGAGACCAAACGCCTGCAAAACTTCCTCCTGCACTTTCCAGTTCTTTCTCTTCCCTGCCACGGCTTTCATGTTCAGCAGCCTCCATCCCAAGTGCAGCCAAGGGCTGGGGAACAGGCTGCCTGCCCATCTGCTGCCACCACCCACCTCGCTGCTGGCAGCCGTGCTGGGGACAGGAGGGCTCTTCTCCCCAGCTCTGTTCTGACGGCAAGAAAGAGAATAGAGCAGCAGTACCTAGAGCAAGCAAATGCCTCACTAGGGTGGCAGCTGGGCTACAGATTCTTCTGTTCCAGGTGCTTGGTATCTTCAGGGTTTTCAGCCAAAACGAAGAAGTGTCAAGTGTCAAGTGACAAGTGTCAAGAAGCTTTTTCTTCTCAAAAACCTGATTTTTATGGAAGTTTTCATTATTAAATTTCTATTTTTGAAACAGTGTTTATCTCAATGTCCTCCTGTAAGCTAAGAGCAAACAAGACTAGTAACAGACCAGCTCCTCAGGTAATGGAAATTGGCAGTAGGTCCTCCCAGAAGATAAACCTCAATTTTAGGTTTCCCTGGCAAAGGAAAAACCTCTTAGAAGTGCAGATTGCAGCTTTACAGATTTTCTAGTTCAAGGTGAGATGACCTAAAGACATGATATCCTATACAAGAAGAAACTATGCTTTACTTGGACCATTCCAAAAGGACTATATCCTAACAGGCTTCAGGGGGTGTCCTTGGACCATCTACACAGAGATATTACCCACAGACATGTGGCCTCACCTCATGAGCTCTAAACACAGGACAACCCACTAACTTGTTCCCCAGATTGTTTTTCTCTTTGCAACTCAATAATTTGGGATAGGGAAAAGTATTTTTCAGTCTTCAGGGGACTCAACTTGTGTGTGTCATGGGCAAAGAAAATGAAAATGAACACAGCAGCAATGCTATAGTTCCTGAAATGGCAAGAGAGCTGCTGGAGCAGAGCATTTTCACATAATCCTACTGGACAATGCCACAGCAACAAGGTCATAGCAAGGTTAAGGGAAAACACTTTCAATATCTACATGTCAATTCAATACGGAGGGGTATGAAATAAGAAAAGTAATGTTGTAGCCATTACCTGCACCTTAAATTGAGTACTTTTTTTGCTTTTAATAAGCCTAATATAAAAAAAAAAGCAAATACAAAATTCATAATAGCACCATCAATTAACTTTTGCATAAGGTTTAACAACATTGTGCAGTGATCAATTTACCTAGCCTTTAACCCTAGCAGTGCAAAGGATATTTATTTGAAAGGAGGAAAGGGGAATCAGTCTATAAAGCCCTAAGACATTCCCTCAGTCACATCAGTCTCACCATGGCACCACCATAGGACAGCTAGGACACAGCCACAGGGCTACTTGTCCCTCTGTCTTGGGTTTGAGCAAGACCCCTCTGGTGCTGGACATGGCTTTGTCTCTCCCGTGCTTCTCCCATCACAGCCTCCAGCATCCTTTGTACTTGCTGCTCATAGCTAACAGGTCTGGCTGTGCTCAGCACCTGCAGCTCTTCCCTCTGGCATCTCTTATCAGTGACAACCTTCTTGGAACTAGAGTCATTCATTTTGGGCAATAGGAAGAAAGCTCTTAGAGGAAGAGGGGTTTACAACAGTGCTACAACTACAATTCTTACCCAAACACTTACAAGTATCTAAGACTAATTCAGGCAGCCCACATGACAAGTACTTTACTCCCAAGCTGAGTATTCTGCCTGTATCTTGACAAAGAACTTCTTCCAAAACTGATATGGGTCACTTGAAATTCTCTGTTTTGGCTTTTGTCTGTAAGCTATCTAAAAGAGTTTACAGGAAAATAATTTGGCTTTGATTTTTTTTCCCTCACTGTTTGGTGTTCTCCCCAAATTCCTACTAGTTTTGGTCATTCTATTAAAGTGACTAACATTGCTCTCACCCTGATTGACCTGCATTATGAGAGAGCCCATTATGCCACAGGAGTTTTGGCAGCTTTTGATACCAGCAGCATATACCAGCAGTAACAACCAGCAGGTACTCCTGGGATAGCTCTATGGATAAGACAGCTCTTTGGTGTCCTGGGATACCACCCTCCCTGGGATCTATGATGATTCTATGCCAACTGTTTTGCGATGTGCAAGACCTCCTTTGCCCTTTCTTTGCAGAGAGTGTGGTTTGGGGAATGAATTTCCTGGTCATTAAAAGGTTTGGGTTTTCAGAACCATCATCTTGTAATTACACCTAAATTAAGCATTTTCTGTTCTTTGCCATTTCCTGGCTTAGAAGAAGGAAAAGCTTGATGAAGTCTACTTCACGGAGGACAGAAGCAATATGGCAGATTTAGCACATGGAGAGGTACTTTTTGACCAGGTGGGAATAGGTTTAGCTATAAAGGTTGAAACACCATGAACTAGCTTGGAATTTTCAATTACTTTGACTTTCAAGTACTAATCCTGTCTTCGAGACACTTTCCAATCACAGTGACTTGGAAAATACAGTTTCTATTGCTGCTGTGATCTCACTAGACACCTGTGCTTTGGGATCCCAGCTGGGAGGACAATCAATAATAAGGCTAACTTGTAAACCTCCTACGGGCTGCATTCTTAGAGCAATATTTTACATCCATGCAATAATAAATAATAAATACAATAATAAATACAATAATAAATAATAAACTTTCTGCCTCTGTATACTCTTACATAATGTAAACCTATCACAGCTTATGCTGTTTAGAAGCTATAAACATTCTAAGGGAGCTCCTGTTTTCCACATACATTTTGAGAAAGAATAATGGCCCCAAAGGATTAGTGTCTGAGAACAGCACAGAGGCCTTACAGATTTGGAACCTTTCCTTCTAGGAGTTCACAAAAGCTTGAACTTTCTGAAGCTCACACTATAACACTATAATCTTTGCCAAATAGTAAGCATGACTACAGTATAAATACGCAGCTACACCAAATATACACGGAGGATACATCAACATAAAGCCCACAAAACATATGGCAAAGTAGACACAGCTATGAAAGTATACTGGATCTATAATATAGATCCACTGAGGGGCCTTGCAGCTCTGTAGAATAGTAACTGTGGTTAGGAAAACAAAGCCTTTGTTGTCCCTAAATCTTGTTCTAAAATTATGCTAATGATGGCTAATCCTTGACTCTAATGAGCAATCAAACAAACTAAAGCACAGAATCCTGAACAACATGTAGCTTTAAAGCTTTGAGTAAATACCTATTTTCAGGGACACAATAATCTGTATCTTGGGGAAAAAGGAAAAGGAGCAGTAACTAATTTGGATAAGGGTAAAGTATTTAATAGAAAGCTATTATTGTGGCTTTAAATATATAAATAGCTGTTTCCTTGTTAAGCCATTTCCTTGTTAAATGCCTCTTAACAGGCTTTTGTCAGCTGCAGATTGTAATTGGGTCCAAATTCACTAAATCACTCTAACAAAAATTAATTAAAGTTGTATTTTTATTCCTAAGGAATTTCTGGAAGTAATGTAAAATGTATTGAAATTTCAGACTTTTTCTGCAAAAGAAATGAGCAGTAAGAAAAGATAATACTACACCAAAAATATGTACTTTCTCCTAGTGCTTAATAGGAAAAACCAAAACCTTTTGACAGCACAGGCAATAAACTTACACCAAACCCTCTCCTGACACATGCAAAACTCAAAGTAGACAATTCCATTGATTTGTATTATTGCTACAGTAATGTGACAATTTGCAGCTAAAGAGAAAATGGGTTTGTGTCTGTTATTTCAATGACATTGAAATAACATTCAGTGTTTTTTAACTGAAAAACAGTTTTCAGTTTTACAGTTAAATAATGATGCACCCAAACATCCTTCGGACAATTGCAAATCTCTTCATCTAAGACAAGACAGCTGACATTTGTGAGACAAATAGTCACAACTTTGATTTTTGGATGTCATATGAAAAATACATCACTGTCATGTAATGTTAAACATCAAAGCATTATTTACTGATGCAGGTTCCCAAAAGAGGAAAATGGATTTCCTTTTGGCAATATATTCTCTACTTAAGGCAATACAGTTGGGAAAACTTCAGTGTGTGTAGGTACAGACTTGGTATAGCTCAGTATGTCAAGGGTACAAAAGTCACATATAAATGACAAAAACATGAGACAGTCCCTGGACAGCTTCAGACCTGAAATTCCTTTAAAGAAAGAAATAATAAATAAAGGGGTCTGAATTTGCTTGTGGCACAGAAAACCCCAGAAAAAAAAGTTTGATAGCGAGGATTCCTGTGTACTTTCAGGGGCTTTAGCTTCTTAAACCGTGCCCTTTGCTGCCACCACGTGGGCTTGCTGCAAGACACTTTTTGATACAGAAAAATAAAAGTTTCCTCCTCTCATTTATGTTTCAAATACTGACTTTAATAAATAAGCCATGTTGTTTATCTGTTGCGCAGCTCAAAATCACTGCTTAATTTCAAGGATCTAAATGACCTAAGGTAATAACTGAACACCCAAGTACCTCACTTTTTAAAAAAGTATTCAATGGTATTTTGATAACAGATATAGCCACCAGATATTCAGCTCTGATGACAAGAACAGTGACTACAAGAACACTTATATACAGTGTATCAGTGCCCTACACTGTGAAGTACCTAAAAGGAAACATCACCGAAAAAAATAGTGACTTTAAATTTAAAAAGACACATTCCAATCTGTCACAAAATTTTTATTTCAAATAATCATGCTTTCACCCAGCAGACAGCTGTGTAATGTATATTCAAATACCAGCAACTTGTTCATGTAATTATAGAATTTTTAACATTGGAAAAGACCTCTATGATCATCAGATCCAACTGTTAACTGAGAACCAGTATTTACCACTAAACCATATCCCCCAAACACTTCTAGAGACTGTGATTCCACCACTTCTCTGGACAATCTGTTCCAATGCTACACAGCCCTTTCTGTGAAGTATTTTTTTCCCTAATATTCAATACACACCCCCCAGGTATGATTTGAGGCCACTCTCTCTCATCCTGTCAGTAGATGCCTGGGAGAAGAGATGGACTCCACCTCACTGCAGCGTCATTTCAGGTCATTGTAGATGGTGACAGGGTCTCCCCTAAGTGTCCTTTATTCCAGGCTAAACAACCCCAGCACCCTTAGCCTCTTCTCTTATGACTCATTCTCCAGACCCTTCACCAGTCTCACTGCCCTTCTCTGGCCATGCTCCAGCACCTCAATGTCTTTCTTGTAGTGAGGGGCCCAGAACTGAACACAATATTCAGCTTGTGCTCTTCCCTGCAAATTCAAGTCCCTACTGCTACATTTTTTTAAGGGATATAGTCACACATTTTTAGGTTTGCTGCACTACGACACATGTGAAGTGTCTTTAAAAAATACTTCTAAAAAACCCCAAAATTTTGGCAATTGTAAAATATGCCTTTTTTAGATACGGTTGACAGAGCTTTCAAGCACAGGTTTCTCAAGCCCTCAAAAGGGCTATTGCTGTAATCATCCATGCTGGCATAATGCAGGATGTATGACTTTCCTATTTTTGTGCCAGAAAGGGATTTTCATTGATGAGCCCAAACATCTGACATAAAGAAACTTGTCAGAATCCCTATTGTGCCAGCACCCAGGGAAAGGTGATCCAGAGACATTGCAAGGAGAAAACAACAACAAAAAAAAAAAAATTAAAAAAAAGGCAGAAAAAAAAATGTTTTTCACTTAGTCTTGTAGACAGGAAGGCCTTCATAGCCCTTGTATGGAATGATGTGTAATGTGGGATGCCTGTGTTTCCTAGGAGCCCACAGACTCAAAGGTCAGTGTCTCTCCACAAACACCATAACCTTCATGCAGGCAAACTCTGACCTTCATCCTGGAAACCAGTCTCTTTCATGGTGACAGTCATTTCAGCAAGGCTTTTACTGTGGTAAAAGATGTAGACAGAGCTGTTCTTTTGCACAGAAGTACAAACCATGAAGCAAATATCTTTCATAAGGATTACATTTACTCAGGAAAAAATAATGCACTCCTTGAAACACTTCATTAAGGCAACATGGATGTTTGTTGTAGAAACCCTCCTTTCAAAAGTACTACACACTGTTCTACCCCTGCTTTGAGAGGACTGATCCAAGACCTCTGTTTTACTGAAGATTTAAGTTCTGTTGTTTGAGACTGAAACTGTTTGTTCCATATTTTTTCTTGCTGGAATGGAGAGCCCACATGTCTGTCATGAGCACTTAGCCCACTTTGAAAAAAGCCACCCAATTCCATGAGTACATTATGGTGAACCTCCCAAAAGAATCACAACAAATCCAGAGGTGAGGCATAAGCTCCAGGAAAGGAGAGACTTCACCCCGCAGAAGGCAAGAGGGCACATTGTCTGACACAGCTATTTTAGTACTAGGCTGTGCCTGTTTCCATGGATGTGGATGCTGGTGGCCACACAATCTCTTCAGTGCAGCTAATGGAAGCTTGTCACAGATACAGGAAGCAGGAATGTGGACAGACATATGAAATCTGATTTTGAGACATGAGTCAGGCTTTCAAGATTCTTAATGTTTTGTCTAACAGCTAGCTGAGTTTAGTTTATTGAAAATTAGAAAGACCAAATATAAATTTTAACATAATACCAGTAACAGTATGGCTACTAAACAGGGAAGCCAGAAACCAGCAATGCTCCCCACTTCCTCATCCTAATTATCCCACCTGTTATTGAGCACCTATTCATATTTACCACGTCATTACTGTGATCCTTTCATAAAAGAGTCGATGAGTCTGCTGCTTTACCTGCCTGGCTCAAACCAATCCATGTAGCTGTCATGTCACAATCTCATGATTATCCCAGCTGCTCTGTGCTTATGTTCATTCAGTGACAGCCAGCCTGCCTCCTACTCACCTTTTGCTTTATGTCACATTGTTTACAGGACTTTGAACGCTGCACATTTTTGTTGACATGCTTAAGATCTGTAACACACCACACCACAGCCCATTAAATAACTCATCATCAGTCTGTTGGTATGGCTCTGATATTCTGCTAGGAACAAGGAATTTAATACTTGCATTGTTCGTCAACTCATAAATACTTTGGATTTCCTATTCCTTGCTGGAAAGTCTTTAGATGCTACCTTGCCTTTAATAAACAACACTGCTGTGGGTTTTTGTCCAATAAATTAATTTTGTACATATTAGATGACTAATAATATAGGTTTTCTCAGGAAGATCAACACATGAAAGTGGCATTAACTTTGACACAATAGGAGAAAGCAGGTCTTAAGACAGAAAATTAACATGAAGTGGTCCATTTAAAATAAATCCATATATAATAGATGGCTGTTCATCTCTCAGCCAAACACAATTTTGCTCTGTCAGAGCACCTTATGGGGAAAAAATATTAAGAATATTCTAAACAAATTGGATCAGCAAATATTATTGTACATAAGCAAAACAGAACTATACTCCCATTTAATACCCATGAGCTTCCTCAAATTTAGGTGTTCCAATTAGTTTTAACCCTGAACTTCCTCCCCAGGCACAATAGTAATGCTTAATATTGTAAACCACTCAGCCCTAACTTCTAATCAAATTTGTTTAGGTGTAATTTTAAATGAAAAAAAAAAAAAGATATAATGTTCATTAAGACCATGATTTAACAGTTGCTAACGTTAGTCTAGGACTCCATTTTTTCTAACTAATACCTTTGTCCTATTAGCTAATTAACCAATTAAATTACTATTCTACCTAAATTCAGAAAGCAGAGGAATAAAAAAAGTTTACAGTAAAGTATATTCTAGAGTAAAAGAACAAAAACAAACTCTGGAACCTACCTCATATTCCCTGCCATAATGAGGAGCAGGTTATAAATGTGAGAAAATATGAAGAGGAAGAGGATGGTACTGAAGAACATCGTCATCCAAGACCCATGGTCCTCTCGAAACATTTTCAGACGGAGCAACTGACCTATGGTTCAAAAATTACAAGAAGGTGTATTTTAGTCAGTCAGTAAATACATGTCTACACTGTAACAAAACCAAACTAAAGTGCTAAACTGCATTTCTTCCATATCCAATTATTCCGCTGTGTGTGAGGAGGACATACTTAGCATCAGGCAGACAAATACCCTTCACTAGTTCAGCATTAACAGATATTATTGCTACAAAATTACAAATTACTTGCAATCCAAAGGGGGAAAAAAAAAAGAATGCAACAGTAACTTATTAATAGCAGTATTTCTAAGAGATGATGAGAAGGACCATAGGCCATAACAATGCATTTCAAACGCTAAAAAAGGTTACTGATTCATATGTAATTTTCCTTTTTCATGTCCAAGACAGCTTTTCATGTGTAAGACAGTGTGAAGTATTTGAGGTATGTCCACTGACAAATATTATTTGCTTCCCTAACTTAATTTGGTAATCAAACTATGAGTCTGTGTAGAATTTTGTAATGTATGTTTTTCTTAGACCTAATCACTTTAATCATATGATATGGTATCATACTTTATTCTGCAAAGAATAGCTTTGTTCAAAGGATACTGGTGTGTCTTGCCACTTGAAAAGAAGCTCTGCTTGCTCTCACCACTGGTGTTAGGTGAAACTTCTATGATATTTTTCCTGCAAACATATTTTTCCTGGGCTAGCTTTTCTTCTCTGTCATCTCTTACCTTTAGAGAATTGTTTAGAGTATTGAAAACCTCACCAGCACAAGAGCTGGGAATTTGCTTTTGCAAGGCTGAGAGTGCCACAGCAGAAGACAAGAGTGGGTAAAGGAAGACAATGGATAATTCAAGCAGCAGGGTGAAGGACAGCATCTAACAAGGAGACAGCACAGGCAGGTGCTGGAAGACGTCAAAACGGGGAGAACAGAAGTAACATGAGGAGCTGGACAGGAAGTGTCAAGAGAAGTGATATAGCAGACTGAGATGTGAAATGGTCTGGGATGGAGGCAATTTCTCTCAGCTGGTTGTTGAACTACCAAATCCACATTTAGCACTGATTAGGGCTGAGCACAGGGGGAAGCTTTCAAATGCTCATTCAGGCAGGCAGGAAGATCCCAGGACTAGTATTTGCTGCTGAAGATGGAGATGCAGGTTTGGGAAAGGAAAACTTGAGAACCTGGAGCAGACATGGGCTATGGGCTGAAGAGGTAGGATGTGAGCTCTGGACTAAGCAGCTGGAAGATGAGAGTTCTTTTAAAAAGCCGAGATTTTGGAATGATGTGGGAACCATGAGGCAGGAGAAGTGACAGGTAGGCTGAATGAAGCTCTATGATGGAACAAGAGCAACATAGGTCCCCAGACCAGTCCAATAGTAGGGCAGCAACAAGGCTTCTGTGAGTGAAGAAAGTCAAAGTGCAAACACACAAACACATGCCCCAAGCCCCTGTACTCTTCCAGGCTTTCACTGCTGGAAACCATGACAGCCCCAGGCCCAGCTAGACTGAGGATGTCCCATAAGTCTGTCCTTCCCTAAAGAGCAAGCAGAGGCTGCTATGGCAATAGCATATTATCCTGACCTACTGAGAGGAGGGGCTTAATGGTAAAAGATATTTCCCTTGCAATTTGATACCTGCTCTCTGAACAGCTGCCATTGCACATGGAATATTACCGACGCCTTGGATAATAAGAAGTACTCGCAAAATAGAGCTGTGGTTTCAGGAGGTCCAGATTAATGGAGAGAAAAAACACAGCCTGGAATCTAAACTTCTGTAAAACAGGTAATTCCAACTTTTCTAAAACAGGTAAGAGAAAGATTTAATAAATATTCATTGCACCTGTACTCTCTAAAGCAATGGTTTTTTTCCTATTTAGTTATTACACACTGATTAATAGCTACTAATATGTATAAATGTCATATTCTTAAAATAATATTTTCATAAATCCTGTCTTCAGTAGGCAAATGCTTCCCCTCCAACTTTCCTTCTACTGTAGCTTGTGTTTGCCATATAGGATTTCATTAACTCTCAAGCAGGGTTCATCAACATAATTTTTGGATGAAAGTAATAGCACTTTAATCACAAAAATGATATATAAAAATGAAAGGAATTGGATATTGGCACAATCTTCTTACCTAACTGCATATAAATGCTGCAGCTGTTACTTATTTTTCCCACCATACCAGTATGTATAACATGCCAAATGCAGTTAAACTATAATACATTAAATGATCCACGTAATGCTCACATTGCTTTATATATCCTTTTATATCAATTCAATTGAAATAAAAATGGGTGATCAGATGATTACCTAACAGATAAGCTGTTAAAGTAAAAATTGCAAATAATGCTTATTGCTTTTATAACAAAACCTAGGACTCTGTATAATGCTTTTTTTAAATAAAATGAGCTAAAAGGTTACACTTTGAAAGCAGACATAACAAAAATATTATGGGGTGTGAAAGGTCAGAAATTTGGAACACCTATCCAGTAACTGGAATAGACTTGTACTAGATTAAAATACCATTCCAAACAGCCCAACAAAATTCTCAGAGTAATTCCAGAAAAATTAAACAGTTCATGTAAAATTAGCACTTTTACTATAAAGAATAGCAAACAAAAAGTAGCAAGGGGCAAAGAGAGTAGATAAGGAATAATATTACACAAAATGAGCTTTTGACTCAACTTTTTTTTGTTTTGTTTTGTTTTGGTTTTTTAAATTTTTTTTACTTCAGGGAAAACTAGTTGCTTATTATGAACTTGTTGAAAATGTAAAATAAACCCTGACAGGTATGACAGAGAAAAATGTGGTTATTAGGATATATTTACACATAAAAAATGACATACTTAAAAAGCCCCAAATAAATGTGTGAAGCCTAATAGACCTTTGCAAATGCAAGTTAAATGCCATATGAATGACTGCTAGTCATAAACTGTGAATTAACTAAAGATTCTCCTATCATAATATTTCCTAGCTCCAACAGAAGTTTCCTCAAAATATAATTTTTTACAGGAAACAGGTCTTTTTATCTGCTCCAAGGCTTTGGAGAGCACATCAACGGTACTAGGGGAACACAGAGTAGCAGAGATTTCACTGTTTAGGGTCCTGCAACAAACCAGGCAGTAACCAACCAGTATTTTTTTTTCTGGTCCATGAAAAAGACAACTCATTGGGCAGATACAAAAAGTTGAGTCAAACAGGTCACTTTTTTAAAAACTAAAGCTTTTCTAGTATCTTTAGATCCACAGTCCATAAGACGGTTGTACTCATTAAACTGCAGAAGCAGAAACAAGAGAAACTGTAAGTTCTTACCCATGCATTTAGCATGGTCTTAATTGGTCTTGTCTTAATTATGAGTGATGGAAACCATAAACTTCAACCATTTCCTGGGTATATTTGTAATATTCTAACACCAAGCTCTTCCTTGAATCAGATATATTCCTTTAATTCTGGATGCCCCATCAAGGGATTGCTCTTTCCTCCCACTTAGTGCCCAAGGTCATCTTCATCAATTACTGAAACTATTCAACTGAAAAATTACCCTCAATAAATGGGAAGTATTTTTTCACCTTGAAAACCAATTCTACTTTCATCAAAGTTTGGCATGTCTGATGTTAGTCAGTACTAACAACATATATACACTATAATGCCACGGTGCTGTTGCTCATTCTGCCCCAAAACAATATTCATGTATGTTAGTTGGCTTTGCTTAAGAATACATGCATTTAGCAGTGAATGCTGTAATGTTCAGAAAAATTAAGTTTTCTTAAAATACAGACTGTGAAGACAATCTAGTCATATCCTGTAGCTTGTGTTATTCTGTTGGTGCTAAGACAGTAGACAGAAAACTTGCTATTATCTGATATACAAAAAGTCACTTCTGAAAATTATTATGACACCTATCTTCTGGACATCAGGGTAGCTCCAATGGCTTCAGCATAGAGCAGAGCATGCTGCCTGTCTTCCTGCATGCAGTCAGACTGCATCTGAGATTGTGTAAGGCTTTAAATTCTGATGCAAGATCAGAAGATCCTGGAATAGCACCAAGCTGGGGGTCAAACCCCTTGTGTTTTTCTCTTGCTTATGAAGTTACCTCAGGAAAGGTTCTTTTTATCTCTGTACCTGTCCCCCTGTGTCCACCCTGTAAGTCACTCATTTCAATTGCAAAGCACAGCTTCAAGAATCTAGTCTTATTTATGGTGTCTAAGCTCTGCAAGAATATAAGGAATTAACAGGAGACAGCAAAAATATTTTATAAAATTCAAATAGGAATTCCAAGGTAGACATGTGGGAAATGCCTACACAGATATATTTTCTAATGGCTCTCTGAGCTCCAAATGCACCTTACAGAGCTGAGCAGCTCCATCCCCTTCAGGTACAAAACCACCTTCATACAGCTCAGCCCTGAGTGCAGCCCAGCAAACTGAAGGAGATGAAGGAGATAGGGGATTTTATTTCATTCAAGTCTGTGACTGCCCTAAGACATAAGGCTGCACATCCAGACTTTATCTGGCCAACTTAGAGCAAAGCAGAGCAGGTGGCACGGCTGATTGCCTCCCTCCATTTAGACCTTCCTATGGCCCTTGGCCAGAAGCTTAACAGTATCAGGAACCTGGCATTACAATTCCCTTGTGCAGCTATGGCCATACTGTTTGTAGACAGTTTAGGACTCATTTATACTGCCAACACAACTTGGAGTCAAGTGTCTGGTGCCTTCACTTGTAAGTACTGAAAAGGAAGGCAGAGAGGTAGGAAATGCCATTTAATTCCAAGAACACACAAACTCTAGCCAAGAGGATTTTACCAAAATATACATTTTCTATACCTATTCAAACTACTTTTAATTGAACATATCATGAGAAAATGTTACTCAACTATGCTTCATGTTTTAAAGAATTTAAAGGGATATCTTATAAATTTCAGTGGAAGAAAATAATTACACAGTTTATGTAATTTTCTATATTCACAAAGGCTAAGGAGTAGGGAAAATATAGCTACTCTAGGTTAAAGTCCAGTACTTCAATACTCTAAGAAATACATTTATAGAACAAACACTCCCCACCTGTGAAATACACTCTGAGTAGAACAGATGGTTTTCTATCTACATAATTTCCTGGAAAGTAATTTAACTGCCTTTGTTGTTGGGCTTCTAGAGAAACCACTTTCCTTCCTAATTTTGTTGAGTACAGTCTAAACCAGCTTTTTGTCAGGTAACTGAGTGGATTATAAATTTGCAAAGCACAATAATGCTATCTTTATTTAGCAGGTCTTCACTGCAGCCTCTGTTTGTTATATTTTGACCCATGTATGTGAACCCACCTTTGGAAAAATCTTATTGTATTAAGCTTGACATGAAAGCAAACCATTATGTTAGGAAAAAAAAAAACCAAAACACTATTGCCAACTTAATGGTTGAAGATGTTTCACAATTTTCAATGAATCAATAACATTCTGAAAAGGTACTTTCTTCCACTCAAAGTGTGGCCTGTACTGTTGAAAATCTTACTCTGTCATCCTAGCAAGCGCTATAGTGGACTCTGATCTATAAAGTGCTGTTTGGATCATCCTCATACAAAGCTTCTACTTGGACAGACCTCACAGTTTAGCATCGTTTGGAAATTTTCTAGAAACATAAACTGCAATTGGTGACAGCTCATTCTGACAGCATATTCCAGCCTTTGGTTTTATTAGGAGTAAAAAAGTCATTAGAATTAAGCCTAAAACTTTATAAGCCTTAAAAACTTGCTTTGAAAAATACATTGCAGATCTATATCCCACATATTCCATAATGGGAATTGATACAAAGTAGGCCATAAAGTTAGACGAAAAGAATATTCTATAACCCTACCAAAGCAGTATCTTTTAATCCCAGGGCAAATATTTACAGAAGAAAATTGAAGAAAAAGGTCAAAAAATGCACTTTGTCTAGCACTTCAGATTGAAAACTTTTTGTGGCCTTCACTAAAAGCAGAATTTCATCCTCATTTGTTTTGATGCTGTTTTCTTGATCTCAGTCACAGCTCACTGCACAGCTGCCACATGAAACTTGCCCCTAGGCCCCGTATGGATGCTCACGGCAACCAAAGCAATGATGGAATGAGCATGGGCAATTACTGTCCTTCTGTCACCTCCTCTCCCTTTGTCCAAAGATAGATACAGACACATTAGTGACCAAGGAACGCTGCTCTCACTTAAGAGTGCACACGTTTTTTCTCTCATCCTTCGTACACTACCGTAAACAGCAGAGAGGAAAGTATATAAAGCTTTCCATATAAGTTCATGAAGATCTGCTTGTGTGGGTGTTGTAGAGTAAGCTGTGTTACCTACTTGGAGTTTACATTTCTTTCAGACAGAGGGGAGAGTTTGTACATATACTCTGTTCTGAATTCTTTTCCCAGTTCAAACACACTGAATTTAACTTATAATTTTTGAATTTTAAATGCAATGTATCCAACTCAATTTTTATTTTAAATGCTGTTGGTCTCTTTTTTCCCTTCAGGTGTACTCCATGGACAGATGATGAATGGCACATGCATTATTTTCATTTGCAACAGAAATTCTAACTTGGAGTGGTACTGTTATTTGCTGATTGTGGTTTGCCTTTTCACTTTATTAATAGGATTTCTAGGCAACATACTCGCACTACGACATTATGTTTACTGCATGAAGACATGGACTACCAATACCATATTTCTCTTTAATTTGGCACTGTGTGACTTTGCCTGGAGTCTCATGGCACCTTTTTCAATATACTATAATATCCAGAAGTTTGCTGTCTATTTCAGTCAAGCATTTTATCAGTTCATGGGACTACTTTTCAGTGTTAATATCTACGGAAGTGTCTATTTCCTGATGCTCATCAGTTTTGACAGATACATAGGTGCTGTTCATCCCATCAGTTCATTAACATGGTGGGACAAAGAAAAGGCTGTGTTTTGCACCATCGGGGTATGGATCTTCATAGTGATTGCATCACTGCCTGAGATTTACTACATCGTTGCAGCTAGAAGACAGCATGACATCATAAATTACCTGGATAGCACTGAAGAACCATTACAGTTTGCCGTGCCATTCACACTCTCCAAAATTGTGTTGAGATTCCTAATTCCAGCCACAGTCATCTTTACATGCTATATGTTGACTCTCAAAGCACTGCTACGATTCAGTAAACGTCAGCAAAGAAGGAACAGATTTGTTAGGCCTCTCTTACTGATTTCAGCTGCAATGATTGTGTTTGCCATTTCTTTCATACCTTACCACATTATGATGATGGTGATACTAATTTACAGAATTAATTGTCAACCATTCTGTGGGATTATAAGCACGTTAAGTGCCATTTATAAAGTCACAGAGATCATCTGCAGCATCAACAGTTGCCTTGACCCAATCATTTTTACAATAGCAAGTAAGACATTCTATCAAAGAATTAAAAGTATGAAATGTCACCCCAAATGCCACTACTGCTGTTGTCTAACAGAAAGGGTAAGAGACATCTCTCTGTCTCTGAGAACAGTGACTTAAACACCAGTCTACAAAGACTTGCATCTCCAACTGCTCGTTTGGCTCTGTGTCATCAGACCCATTTCATATTTGGTCTCCTGTATTGTACAGATATCTTTTGAATAAGCAAGAATTCACAGAAATGCACAGTAATACTTAACATGACAAGAAACACTAGCAGCCTCTAGCTTTATAGAATTGGCATTTTAAATATTGTTGTCATACCCTAATTTATTGTGAAATAATACTTCTATCTGTATGTACATGCAACATGAAATAAAAAATGATGAAAGTTCAAAGTAGTTCCTTTAATTCCAGGAGAGAAAAATACAGCAAGATTAAGAGCAGACAGTGTTGAGGAGCCTCCTTATAGTTTGTCTTAATTACTTCTTCATCTGTTTGTAAGTGCTGCTGTGATTGTGATTGTGCAATTAATAACTGTCAGAATGCCTACAGCTGAACTGCTTGAGCATTTGCAGAGAGGCTTTCTACAAGTACTTCATTTTAATGCTGCTTGCACTAGAGTTCCACTAGTGAAATCTCATTAACCCAGGAAAGTGCAGCACATTTCCAAAAACAAATAAACAAAAAAAAAAAGTAAGATAAAGTCCCTGAGGATAGTCAGAGCCACAATGAACCTGCTCATGAACTAAATAAGCACGGATTAGAGAGCTGTGCTAAGTCTTCTCTCAGGCAGCAGGGGTTCCCCCCAAACCCTGAGCAACTACAGATGTTTGTTATTAGTGCTCTGCTTCAGGGGAGCCCACGTGCTGCCATGAAACTCTGAACTCCTCAACAGGGAGAAGTCTGTGCTGGAAAAGCTCTGAAATAAAAAGATTACTGAGCTGCAAGAAGGGGAAGAGATATCACTACACTAAATGCTTCTTCTCCTGTTCCTCTGGCGTCCTAGCATCCCAGTTTTAGGACATTCCAAGATAATTAGACTATAATGCATTTTAGTCATTCAACCAGTACAACAGTCATCCAAACATCCACCTTCAAGAGTCATTAAATATGTGTTCTTTCATCATACTGTATGGGCAAAATAACCATGTTCCAATAATCAGCCACCTGCTGACTTGTTTTCTTGCCAAGTTCCACACATTACCTTGTTAATTATGAAAGCCCATGTATCAGTGAGCACATTAACTTTACTTTCAAAGTTACAGATGATGAAGTAGATTCTAATATACCTTGTACAGTGTTAATTCTTTAATTTCCACAGCTTTAATATAATTTTCTCCTTGTATGTATTAGGAAGTTATTCTATTCTACATGGGTATTCAACCTCTCTTATTCTATGTTTCAATTGTATTGACTATATATATAAACATAAAATCTAGACATTTTATTTTTTTTTATTGGCTGTAATTGTGACAAGAAAAGAATCCAGTCCCGACAATCTGAAACACTTTACAAGTGTTGGGATGTACTCCTACACTCACAAAATCCCACAGAAAAATTGCATGCTTATGTGTACTTACCTCATTCTAAGTACTGCTTCTTTCCTTTGATATTTCTTAATATTTCAATTTCTCTTACTTTAAAAAAAAAAAGAATATTCTTTTTTTTTAATTTAATTGTCTATTGGAAATGTGCCTCTATGTCTGTTTGCCTCCACTGTCTGTGTCCACAAGTTCTATAAAGCTCATTAATTATCTATCAATAAAGCCATCTATAACAGAGGTCCCAACATGCTCACACACATAAGAGAAAAAGGGGGGAAAAAAGAGAAGTAACAACCTCATGCTTCTAAAAAGATTAGCTCAACCAACCCTGAATAATGAAGAACAGAAGGAAAAAAAGCAGATAAGGGCATTGCTACAACACATATCTGTGTCACAGTGCCTCTGTTGGCTGTTCTTCCAGCCTGGACATCTCATGCAGCACGCCTGTGTCCTGGGCTGAGTCTAAAAGCACTGCGTAATCTTTAAAAAACATCCTTCCATCTCTCACCCTGAGCTATTCCTGCTTGTCATGACACTCAGCAGTGAATATATACTCTAGTAACTGATAAGGGTTCTAGACATTTGTTTTCCTGATTATAAATGGTTATATAATCAACTAAACACACTTTTTAAAAGCATTTTTGTTCAACTAAGCTGATCTAATGCTAATGTTGCCCTGATTGAAACCAAGGGTTTTCTGCAAAGTAAGAGTTAAAAGGCACAAGACATCTGTTCATATTTACTTGCTTATATTTTTACTTTGAAATACATGCTTCTAAAATGTTTTATTATAATATTACCCCGATAGAATGACATAAACAAATAAAATTAAATGTTTATTCCATTTTGCTACAATAAGTGAACAATAAATTAAACAGCCAAGAGCCAAAGTAAATATCTTCTACTATGACAAGTATGTTGCAATATTGGTTTCTCACTGATCTTTGTTTGGATTAGATCTGAGGACATGGTATCCAGTTAAATACCTAACTGTTATGAGTTTGAACACATTATAGTATATTGTAATAATGTATTAGCCTACAAAACTGATTGCAAGGTCTAGGTAGCTTTTGTGTACCTTATCTAGATATTCTAACATCTTAATAATGCATTCAATGAACATAAGATAGACCATGGCCTGAAAGATTTGACCTTTTATGTACATGCTCAGATGTTGTCAGAGAAACAACCTTCTCATTTACTATTGTACATTCAGCATTGTTTTGTAAGCAAAAATTGTTAAACCAAAAATCTGTAAGTTGAAGAGATAAATTTTGCTACAAATTTCTCGAAGTTGCAAAGGAAAGCAATCTTTATATTCTCTATTTTTCTTTGTAATACTTTCATCTCACAGAGAAACTACTGAAATGTTTAGTTATTAAGACAAGAGCTTACTTTTTAAAATAAAAATGTTCAGTTGTTCCCAAAAGTTCGGTTTTCTCTTCAATATACATAAATGAGTATTCCAATATCAAAGTTTTTCTTTGCCATAGCTCAGAATCACCTCACTTGACAAAAAACTATAACAATACCACAGTGCTATTAAAATACTTCACTATTGTACATTGCTTTGATCTGTGGAAGTCAAATCTCTTTAGGCAGGAGAAAAAATATGCCTAGACTGATTCTACAGCTGGAGGAACCACAGCAGAGGCAGGTGATATGGCTGAGTCCATCATCTGCCTTGTAAAGAAACACAGCTTCTCTGCTCCTGCTTTAGAGAGACATCCAAGACTGAGTGGCCAAGTCTCACAGTGCTCTGCCTGCAGCCTGCAACCAAGAGATGATGGGATGTGCTGGCCTCCTGCAGGGACCTATCAAACCTACAGCCCTCCCAAGTTCTCCTTTCAGGACTTCTCCCAGCTTGGCACATAAGCTCAGTCCCTTCCACTTCACATGACTCAGCACAGATGGGGCTTCCTCCAGCTGGGAAAGGTGAACCCTAATCAGGGAGCACTGCAGTTCTCAGCTTTTGCAATCTAAGGTAAAATGCAGCCTAATGTCACAAAAGGTAACAGTCAAGGTCTCAGCTACTGACCCAGCCAGAAAACTGATGTCCTCACACAGAACACTGTGTGCTATGACAAAGGGAGCTTGGGATCTCTGGTTCCCCATCAGTTCAGCCAACACTGCTCAGAAGACTGATGTCTGTAGCCAGATGTCTTTCCACTGGGCTTCTTGTGCAGCCTGTCTTACCTGATTTTGGTGGTCTCAAGGGCCTTACCCGAACTAGAGACTGCAGGTGAGTGCACACAGGTGAAATGCATAGCACTGCCTTCCTTAGAGAAAGAAATGTCATTTTAGAAATGCCACATAGCCTTTAAAGATTTCTTGCTATTTCTCAAAGAAGAAAAGAAATAGAATTGTTCAAAAGAATGCACATTCATCTTTTAATACCAAAACAAGAACAGGAGGACGGACTTCTGCTGCTGCAAGGAAACAGCTGACAGTTTCTTTTCTTAATGGATTGCCCAAAGGCAAGAAAGAGCCGGGTGGTGATGGTCAGTGCCATCTGCCCTATCAAAGGTTGCAGGGGGGGTCCTGAAGGATCCACATCTCTGCTTTACATTAATGTCATTGCTATTACCTAGAAGCAATACTTCAGGCTGCTGATTTGGAAGAGTTGTAAAATGCAGATCATAAATTAGTGTGTAGGCAGGCTTAATTCTGATTTTTTCTGTGCCTCTCAATTTCCATTATAGAGACTTAGCCTATAATTTTAATTTTAGACTTTACTATTACTGATGTTATTACTGCAGGTTTAGACAATTGTGCTGATGCAGATAAAAGGAAACCTGTAAAAATAGATATTGATTTCCTGTAATGTTTCAGAACATTTTTTAGTGGAGAAGTAACTGAAAACCCTGCATTAGCAACAGAAAATGCTAACGTGTTTGTTCCTGAGATGTAGATTTTTTCATTCCATGTGACTCAATCCCAGGTCACAAAACTAATCTGAAAAAACAATTCACTTTTTAAGTGACCACACTGCATAGTAATAATAAAAAAAGTTAGTTAAAGGGCATGTATTTAATTATCTTTTTGCACTCCTTATTCTTTTAGAATTTTTAGCATTTTAAAGAAACACTGGGTTTTAACTGCCAAACCTATGTAAGCAATTTCATGATCCTCAATATTTTTTTTTAATTTTAGAGCCAAAATGTTTTATCACCATATGTCATGACTCCAGAAACTAAATTTTCCTTCTTTGAATTCTTTGGAATCCAAATTTCATAGCAAATAAAAGAAACATAGCAGTATTTATAGCCTGTATAATGCTGATGCTGAACTCTGAAGGGAAGTGCTGAAATCTCTGTTCTTCAATCCCAGTTTAATGATGCTCTGCAACAACTTGTCAAAATAATCGGGGGTTTTTTCTATACTATTTGTTCTTTTCTCCTGAAGCCAATTCACAAGCTTATTTTTAATAGTAAATAGAATTGCTTACAATGTGTCTACTACACAGGCCTTTTAAATAATCATTTATAAAGAATTTTGACTCAGAAAACAAAGCAGAGTAAGTGTGAGGTTTATTTTTGTCTTCAATAATTATTTGCAACTCTGCTGTCTATGATGGAGACTGTGACTAGATCTCACATTGGACAAACAGGCACCCCAGGGGTTACTGAACATGTCTGTGTTTCCAGTGCAAAACAAAGTGGAGAATTGGTTTTGTGGGACCAAGAGAAAGCACATTCCAGTGACAAAAAGATGCCCTCTAGGTCACAGTGGAATACAGGGGTATGCACACAGACCTGAGCCTTTCCAGACTCAGTGAAAACTGTTTTTTGTAAGCTATACACTTCTCCACTGGCACCTGTGTATGCATCCAGATCAACACCTGTCTGAGCACCAAGAAGGGATACAATCAGTTAATCCAGTCCTAGGTCAGAACTAGTATGTGCTGCAATGTGCACAGATCTTACATCTTAGATCTTATTATTCTGCCAGACGTGGACCACTCATACATTTAGCAGTTGTACTTCTAACAAGTGACTGTGTAGCACTTGCAATATTTTGCAAAATATTGCCCCTGTGGTTACAGAAGTGGTTGATAACTCCAAAGCTCCATTAACTTTGTCTTACTACCCTTTTGCCATCCTAGCAGGGGATGGAGGATGCCAAATTACTAACTATTTCAACAAACCTATTTTATAATGGCACCACCAAAACAAATGATACAAAATTAGCTTTCATGTGTTAAAATCGTCACAAGCTTATTTCAGTTTTGGGCTGAAGTTTCCAAATGCTAAAAAATTTCTTCAGAAAAAAAAAAGGTCAAGTTCCCTACTTTGATAACTCAGGAATACGTTTATAATGTTTCTAGAGTCAAAACCTGAATAGCTATGTCTTCTTTTAATCACCTGAAAATCTGAGTTTTTGCGCTTGACATTTTTCACTCAATTGCAAAATTCAGAGAAATGTCATGAAAATCTACATATGAATGTGTTTCATAGTTAGCTTCAACCTATGCACAAATATCCTGCAATGACATAATACTAAGTGTTGCTTATTAATCTTAATTCTCCTTTCTAGAAATAGCACATCATTCATTTGTATTATGTACACTATATAATCGTGTCCAAAAAGGATTATCTACTACATACAGATTGAAAGAAACCACAGACTAGATTAAACTGTCATAGCCACTATATTTAGTAGTAACTTAGGAAAAACTGAATTTTAAATCATTTGATACTATGTTATTTGCAAAAGTAACCAGGGCAAATCATATATTGCAAAATCTATGCTTACTAGGAATGCTCTGGCTGGAGAAATTATATTATAATAATCAGTGAAACTGAGCAAAGTAATATTTCCATGGCAAATTTCCTTTGGAGCTGGTGCATAATGAAGACAAATTTTCATTACTATGAAAGCAAAAGGGTGGGTAAGTTACAAGTAGAACATACAAAAATACTCTTTCAAGGTAACTGTACAAAAACCTACTAAACTATTAGGTGGGCAGGGAGTAGGGAAGGAGCAGAAAATATTGTAATTGAAAAATGTTTTAATTTTTTCCAATATATGTTTGGTTTTTCTCCTTTGTTTTTAAATGAATTATGAATTTAATAATAAAAATGGTGTACAGAAATATGCATAGCTATTCTTTATCTAGCATATTTAGCTCTCATTTGGAGAACTGTTTAATGAGCTGCCATGTTCACTCGAAACCACTAGAAGGTGCTCCTCTGCTGAAAGATAATTATTTCTGACTGAATTGCTGTTAAAAGCTAATTTTCCTCTGATAACTGTGCTTCTGGACAGTTGCTTACACAGACTGTAATTGCAGCCACTACCCCTCCTATAAAACAGCTGGACCTCGTCTGCTATAACCATTATCACAGCATGAAAATAACAGATCTGTTATCACTTATTTTCTGATAAAATCCCATCTGAGCAGGACTGTAGTTAGTTTTGCTGGAAGGTGAAGCAGGGAAATTGTGGTGGAACTAACAAACTACACATTTTGTAAAGTTAGGAATCACAGAATCATTTAGGCTGGAAATGCTTTTGTGATAACTGATTCCAATCACACACCTAAGATCACCAAAACCCATTCCTGGAGTAAATTAAGGCAGAATTCATCCCTAATGAGAATTTGCACACAAGTGTACGATCTACCCCAACTCCACACCACCAACAGTACTGGGATATCAAACTGCATCTGGAAGTAACTCAGATAGAAGATTGATAACTCATCTTTTATACACAACCTTATATGAGCCCCCACCAAGTTCTGATTTAGTTGGGTGCCCAGTGGCACTCTGATAACCTCTGGGTGCACACGGGCTGCCTCGGCCAGCTCTCTGCACAGCCAGCTCCCTGCCTGCCTCTGCAGAGACCCCTGAGTGCCTGCACTGGCTCTGCTCTGAGCCCCAGCAAGGCAAGCAGAAACACAGTCTCAAGAGAAGTTTGCTTTTTGCCTGCTGCCTAAGAGATGGAAATCTGTAGACATCCCCAAGAGAGTAGCACTCCTGATTTACTCTCTGAATTTTGACAAGTCATACAAAAGTGACTTCTAATTTAGATAAAAATTGCTCCGCCTTTGGCTGCCACAGAGATCAGGCTCATGGGATATAAGCCCCAAACCGCTTCAAAGTAATCTGAGCTGGAACCTCTCAAGGATAACATGAAGCAAAGAGGTAAGCATGGAGAAAACTGTTTGTAAATATTTTTTTATTTGCTGCATGAAAGTGACACAAAATTGAACATTGTGCTAAGTTCTGAATTCCCTAGATCAGAAACTCCACAGACATTCCTCATAAACTATTAGTTTTTAGTTCCTTCTCCCTTTTCTATACCTCTACCACATTACACTGTCAAGTATGAATTAAGATCCATTTTTTTGTCACTTACATCCATGAGACTAGATTAGCAAAAGAGCTAGGATATTTGTGGGGTTTTGTTATTTAAAACTGCGGTCTCTCCATTTTTAGGGCTTTTACTCAAGCAAGTTAAAATTAAATATTGTTGCTGCTGTGACTCTCTAGGAATGTTTTTCTCCATCTTGCCTCATCTCTTTACTCCCTCACTGCCCTAATTATTTTTTTCATTATGTGTTTAACATGTTTGACTTTACCTGGATCTTGTACAGATTTACTTTCTTCTTTGCTTTACTATCAAACAAAAGTGTGCTTCATAGTAGACAGACATTGCATCAGTGTCCCAAAAATAGAAAATATTATTTAGCATGTACATAAGTGAGCCTAAAAAGCCCTATGCAGCTGGCCACTTCAAAAGATCACACCCCAGTGCTGCAGATGAAAGCTGAATTCAAGGCTTTGCTACTACCAGATGTCCAGCCTGCTCCTGGGAGACTCCTTTCCCAGCTAAAGGCACCAGGGACAGTGTGAATCCTCAAAGCAGGAGAGCTTCTGCTGTTTCTGCCAACCCCTGGCATGAGTTACCCAATGGGGAAAGGGGCATTGCCCCTTCTGATGAAAAGAGAAAAAGAAGTATGAAGAAAATTCTGTTTTCCAGCATCTGAAATTAGGGCATGTGCCTCTCATGTCCCAGCAATCACATTTAGAAACCCTGAATTTCTGCCCTACCTGTGTCATAGGGAACAATTACTGATCCCTCCTTCTTGAAAGTCAGTCTGGTTAGTGAAGACATTTACAAATTCTTTTTACTTTTGCCATATGTAAAATATCAATAAGAAATGTATCCACACCACCTAATATTTGTAATAAAAAATAACTTTATAAGGCAAGCACAGAGGCTGGGGAGTGCACAGCTGGATTCTGCTTGAGGTTCTAGCAGAATCACACAGAGAGAAATGTTGGTTTGCATGTGAAGGACCTTCATGCCACTCACAGCCTAAGAGGACCAAGGAAATTATGTACTCCTAGCGATTCTCCAGCAGACACATGGCAAGGTAACGTTCCACACTAATATCCTCTCCATCTCCTCCTTGTATGGGATAATGATACATGAAATTTGCCCCTGCACTAGGTTGCACCTGCACTGTGCCCATCAGGATGCATCTACTAAGAATAAGCTCACTTCTATTTCTGGAAATTGGGGAATGGAGACATATCATTCCCATAAGTGGCAGGCATCATTCCAAAATCACTCCCAGCTTCAAACAGAAAGAAAAATCTGAAACTCATGTCAAAAAGATCAAAACACAGATTTGACACATCAAGATGAAATATCAATGAACTTATTTTTAGTTTTCAGTCACTGGATGCTAAATATTATCTAGAGCTTTCCCGTTATGGAAAATCTGACACACGTAGCTCTTCTTGCACTCTTATGCTACTGCCTGGGGAGTGGGATATGCACCTCCAGTAGAATCAAATCTTTCATCGAAGAGACAATAATATTTCTTGTAGCTATTGCCTGTATCTCTGCAGTTAAACTCTATAATTTACTACCCAAAGACTGATTCCACAACTAAGGCTAAGTGCAGACAACAGCAGTCTTCTCATTGAGTGTGAAAAGAGGAAGCAGTGAGATGTTATGGCTCTTCTAAAAATAAGAGTAAGAGAAGAAATGAGGAGGTCACTTGCATGCTTTTCATTTATATTTGAAAGGTCACTTGTGGTCTCCCTCATGAACGATGTAAAGTTTAAAATAAACTGGTATCTGAATTACTGCCAGCTTGCCAGAGCTGGAATCTGATGAGCCTGCAAGTCATTCAGTGGCTGGCTAAGAGCTTCTCCTTTTTATGTTGACTTTTTTTCTTTTTCTTAATTTGAGGATTCTGGCTCTCAGAAATGCTTGCTCACAGTCATTTGTGCGTTGTTATTATTAGCAAACTGTTAGACTGGCCCCTTGGCACACATTTTGTAGGACCAAAATAATTTTATTGTATTGCTTCAACATTTTACTGGTACAAAAGAGGTGAATTGACCATGAGGCAATCACAGCAGACCTTGAATACCTTCAAAAGTATTAACTTGGTCATTGTTATTAAAATACTGTACAGGCTCTTGAAGACTATTTTTTACCAGCTATCACATTAGTTGTTTTCTATTAGGCTGAAGTCATCAATGGAAAAGAAAGAGCAGGAACAAAGTTGCTGGGCTTTAAGTGGCAGTCCTTACTGTAGTGTAAGACAGAGCTGACAACAGAAAAGAGTATGCTCTATCAATCAGCTTAGAATTTTATGCAAGGATTGCTATATGCACACCACTTGTTTCTACAGATGGTGGTATAACTGTTCCTATCACTACCATCAAACAAGAATGGGAAACAATCTGGCTGAAAAACAAGCCTGCAAAAATCTTAACAAATCTATGGGAAGCTTCTTTGGCAAAACAGATCACATGGCTCATTAGCTATTTCACAAGCCACTATGAAAGTGATATGCCAACACTAGCAGCAAGAGCACTGCCCAGATTTTACACTAACATGACCCCTAATATATCAGGATACTAACTAATCACATATGTAATATTGTATGAATTTATGCTGTTACCTAACATCCACTTTACATCCTATGTAAACACCATCATCCTGACTAAATCCCAGTCTGCCTAATTTCCTCTTGCAATCTTCATTCAGTTAATACACCCCTTAAATTTCAGCATAAAAGAGACACTGAAAAGTCTGCTTTTAAGACATTTGCATGATCTTCTAGAGCCTTCCAGATAAGATGTTTGATAAAAAGAGTAATGTTTTCAGACCGCATAACCTTGGTGGGTGTTTTGTTTGAAACCAACTATCATGAAATTGCTCCCAGCATGGCACTTACTGTCCATTAAAAAATCTGCAACATTTATGTGCACCCACAGTCCAGTGAAATTCCTATAATGAGTGCTTTATTCATTTATCCCAGTGTCTACGAAGCTCACATTATCATTTAATTTTAAACAAACTGCATACTGTGACCATTTATAAGAGAGAAACCCATTAAATTCAACATTTATACAACAGCTCTAATCTGCTTGCTGTATTATGATTTCTCCATTTTAAGAAATACAGATTTAGTTATAGATCTTGTTTTCTGTAATTTTTATAACACATTAAGTATTTAGTTTTTCCATCCACACCATTTAGAAAGGAACTTACAAGTATAAATCTAAGCACACTCATTGGCAATTTATTCAAATACAAATACAATACAAATACAGTCTCTGCAATCAGGTTTTTAACCAGATTTTAATACATCTTTAGAATCAGAAAAATGGGCGAGTAGAAGCATGTACATTTTGTAGTAAGTTTTCAAAAACTGATGTATCTAATATGCAGCATAAGCTAAAGATAAGTACACGTAAGGATCAGTCAAAGCAAAAATGCTGGACTGAAAAGAATAAGATATTTTCCAAGTATACTATCCATTTATGCATACTGCTAAAAGTCTATTCAAACTCAAGCCTTATTTTTACATGTTAGATCATGTTTATCTATATTGATGCAAAATGCACAGCCTGAATTTGGGCCAAAAAATCCCACACTGAACTCAAGAACTGACGTCTGAAGTAGTGCAGAAGAGCAACTGTGCATATGTTGAGCAGGTGCCAATTAAAACATACACTTTCTATACCTTAAACACTGTGCTCTCTTCCATACAATGCCCCAGAGCAATATGAAAAATAGGCAAATGCTTATTTAGGAATTTCTTTGAAGTCAATATTTTAATGCATTTTTTGAATGCACAGTGTCATCAAATGGGTTAGTTTTTAAGCTCTCTCTGGTTTAAATAAAGCAGAAAATTAATCAAGAAATTACCACTTTCCCTTATCTTAAGTAATTCTCTCATAGAAAGAAAAAACAAACCAGGGATAGGTATCTTTAGTTTTTATTTCCCCAAACTCTCAATATTCTTCTATGACCTTTCACTTTCCATTGCAAATTTAACAGCACAGCAGAACACAATACCTAACCAAATAGAAGATATGCTTAGTGATGGATCAAAATAATACAGTGGATAACAGCCAAAAGACAATGTTAAAATTCTACTTGTTCTGACCACGTGTCATGAAGATAAAGAATGTACTAGATAAAGGCTATTTTCCATGGAAGTACTTACCATGGGAGATGTTTATCAAATGAAGTAAGCTATTTCTTGACTGATGAACAAGAAAAGTAATTGTTTTCTAATCTTGTTTTAAGTCATGAGGAGTGTCTTGAAGGATTCCCTGAAGATGATACTGCTCAAAGGTTGCAACAAATATTACCAACAGAAAACATCCTGCTATGTCCTCCAGCTCAGATCTCTACTTCTCATCAATATAGTTTACCTACTCCCTTATCTCTCTGTAAGCTCAGAGTGATGAAGCCTAAATCAGGTTTCCAACACCTGTCTCCTTCCACTTTTAGACACATAAGATGCTTGGACTTATTTCTTTTATTTTTTTAGTCCATGACAGTCATGGCTATCAGGCAGTGACTGTCACAGACTGTAAACTGTATTATGACACAGTTCTAGCTACACTATCTTTCTAGTTTCTATGCAAACTCAGCAGCAAGAAATACAGAAGACAAGGAACAAAAAAGCAGAAAGGGCATAGAGAAAGAAAGTCCTTTCCTTTCATCTTCATTTAAAGTGAGATGTGCAGACTAATCCTTTTCATTTTCAATTTGCAGCCTACACAGTGAGCCAAGACCTGACAGGGGAAGATTGACTGGTGCTATTTGGTTTCCTGACTGCAGGAACTTATACACAGGCCACAAGAAACAACCAGTTACAATTTCCTCTGCAAACAGAGTTTAGCAGAGAAAAAAACTAAAACAAAATAAATAAACAAGTATTTAAAACCAGAGTGGTCCTAAGCAATTGGTCCTACACATTTTTAAAAAAGTTAAATTAAAAAAAAATTACAAAACTAGCAGCTACTTAAAAAAATAAACTAAGGAAATTAAAAACATTAACTGCTTGATGCTAGAAGATCCAGAGGACATATTCGATGAGGGTCTCAATAAAACGAGTGATTTGTAGGCAATTAAGTCATTAAAGTAGTAGCAAGAAAATATTTTAGCATGGGCTGTACAGATCTTCTGGAGACACAGAGGTAACTGAAGCTGTAAACTCCCATTCTCATCAGAGCAATGTCTATCCACACCAGCTCCACAGCCACATCAGTCAGCCATACAGTCAGCTCTCCAGTCACACTGCCTGCCATCTGCTCGCAGTGTGTCACAGGAACAGCACATTTCCATGGCACCCTGAGTGGGTGCAGTCCCACAGCACTGGAGCCAACACAAGGTACGGCTGCCACAGCCCCAGCTATCTTGGCTGCACGCTCCTTGGCCATTTCATCAGCACTGGCACTCAAGTGATCACATCAGTTCAAGGAGCTGCTGTAGACGACAGCAGAAGTGACTGATTTTCCACGAGATTGGCTGCCTGAGCTGGCTCGCTGCACAGTCACATCAACAGCAGCACTGGCTCAAAATGATGTGGCTGGCATTAGAAGGGTGGGGTCGTGACAGAGCTACATTGGCTCAAATTGCCATGAAACTCAATGTGCAGCAGCTAGCCTCAAATCAGACTGTACCTACGCCCATGTTGCTTGACCAGACCACAGCCACAAATATCCATCATCCAGCACAGCTTTCAGGGTTAGGAATTTCTTGCCCATTAGTTTCCTCTCAATGCTGACCCTGTTTTAGTGCTGCCACAAACATCAGTACGGTCAGACATGTGATCCTTACAGAAATAAAAGATGGGTACTGCTAATATGAGTAAGTTCCCTATCCTGTTTCACTGAGCAATTGCACAAAGGCACAAAGCAGCAAACACTGAAGGCTGGACAGACCTTTTCTGTTTGACAGTAAGACTGAATCAAGCCACTTTAAAATTTATGTTTAGCTACATATGATATTCACTTACAAATTCAGAAGGAATTATCATAATAACTTACCTAGATAGAAGATAATTACTCTGTAGTCAGAAATATGTGCTCTCAAAAAGAAAAATTCATGTCTGGATGAGGTCGTATCCTATAAAAACTTGTTCCACTGATTGTCTAGCCTTTCAGATTATAAATAAAAAAAGCTGGCTATTTGCCACTTCCAAGCACTGGACCTTGCATTACATATGCTGAACTGAAAGTTCTGTCCTTCAAATTTGAGCAAGTCACTCTCTAATCTTCCCTTTATCCTCTCAATCCTCTCACTACTGGGCTAATGTTCTACATTTATCATCAGTTTCTTCACTTTTCCTTAAACATCGTCAGTTTAACAAAATCATTTCTCAACTGGGGAAGCCAGAATTGAAAGCATTCTTGTGATAGCCCTTGTTCCAGGTAAAATGTCCTCTTTATGGGAACATTTTGCATTTGCCATTACACTATGGTAAAATAGCTGAATAGTCTTCATGATGCTTAATTATTTTTCAGAATAAGTGCTTCAACAGAAGTCTGCATTAAAAGAAGTCTCTTAATGTGCCTTTGCTTGTTCATTCCTCGACACAACAGCTTTACATTTGATTTATTGAAACAATAGTGGTTCTCTCTTGATCTTAATAGAATGAGAAATGGCCTATGGTTCGTGTGCTTTGAGGTGTTCCAGTAACCATCCATCCTGCAGTGGCACCAGTATAAAAATATGGAGGATGTCCATCTAGACCAGCAGCAACACACCCAGAATCAGCTGTTTCAAAGAACAGTGCAAATGGCAGAAACAAAGAAATCTTTTCTACTGAAGATTTCTAGTTATCTCTAGATCACAGAGACAGCTTTGAGCCTTCAGATGCAACATTCTCTACATCTAAGTTAAGACAACAATGGATGTTTTTGTGTCTCTATATATTTATATCTAAGTTCTCAGTCTCAGAATTTATTCCAGGGCTAGTTCATTCCTTTCAGTTAGTCCATGTACAGTATGTTCCTCAGTTAAGTCATATCTTGTGTATGGAAACATTTACTGTCATGTTTTTCCCCATTTCCCACCTTTCCATTCCAGTGATTTGCTCTTGTACTAAAACAGAGACAGGTCCTACCTCTCTAGAATTGCCATTTTCACATGGGAGCTCTTCAGCACAGCTCTGCTAATACTTACAAGAGCCTCTGCTTCCACTTAAGTGTCTTTTGACAAGATATGCAGAGTTGCTGCCCCAAGGAAGAATTCCTTTTCTTCAAATTGCTGAGAAAGTTACATAGTAAGACTTAAAACCTGGTCTGAAGGTGCAAAGAAGTACATTTGTAACAGGGAAAAATTGAAAGTTACTGACCTCCCAAGTATTTAAAACATGTCAGCTTTCACTACTTTTATCCCTTTTTGACTGAATCATTGAGAATTATGCTATGGCATTAGTTTTCATGATGGTGTAAGCTTTGATGTACTGAGTTCTATACAGCTCTAAACAATAGAAGTGATTAAAAGCAAAGCTTACAGAATTGCCACGAGTAGAAAGGTAGAAATAAAAGTCAGAAAGCCATTACCAGGAAGTCAGCAGATGCATCTTTGAACTTACCAAACAAGCGCTGATGGAAGAGAAATTTCCCAGCTATCAGTCCCGTGAGAATGGCAAGCAGCCACAGAAACACCTTCAAAAATATCCAGCCTCCTCCTTCAGGGTATTTATTTGTTACAAAGGAGAAACAATTACCAACAACAATAACATTGGCTTCTGTCTGGCTGTGAGACACTGGGTCCTCAGCAAATATTAAGAAGTTAAAGAAGATCACTAGGTAAGCCACAACTAAGCGAGACCACGGGTGCTGGAAGTAGTAGCGGAAGTCTTTGCCCATCCTCAGATACTGAAGAACTGGTTTTGCCTGTATGTAAAGACACAAAAGCATAATGTTATATATACCCCAAATCCTCAGAGTTTAGGAGAGACTCACACATTACAAAAATCAAATCATTGAAACCTTGTCATCGGTAATTTTTAACACCTTAGACTTGACTAGAAATGAAAGTTTCAATGAAAAACATTGTTAGATCCGGGAAGAGGAAAAACTGAAATTTCTCCCTATTCCAATGTAAAAACAACCAAACATATATACATTGTAGCACAGGATTTTCAGTCTCAAATATACCATTGCTTTCATGCCTCCTCCATAATGGGGCATGAAAAGAAATTATCATAAGAACATGCCAGGCTACCTAAAACCCAGACTGCCTTTCCAGACACACAAAAAATACAACACAGATTTCACAAAGGTTCATGCTAAGCCTAAATGGAATCTTTCTCCATGTAGGGGAAGGATGGAACCAGCCCAGAAGTACAGAGGCCTTCTACTGGAAGCTTAAAAGCATATGAACCAGAAACATCAGAAACGTGTGCTCATGTGAAAGAATAACATATCGGAAAAGTTTCTAGAATTAATTCTTGCAAGTCAGGCAAGCCTGTATAAATCTTTTCATTGACTTCAGGGAGTACACCTATAGCTAAGCATATTTTCAAAACCATAAAATAAGACACCCTGAAAACACACTGTTTGGTATGAATACAAGAACTGTATTTTGAAACCTGCCTGCTTATTAAGTACTGCTATAGAAAAATGAAACTGAGCATGGAGCATTTTAGTTGTTTGCCATTTGATTTCTTTTTCTTTTATTCACAACCAGTTAGTTGTTTCATCCTCTTCAACCACTTTGTATGCACAAAGATACAAGGCCTTTGTGTTGTAGAACACCAAAATTATTCAAGCGACACAGTGTGTAGGAAGAAAAAAAATGTGTCTAGTAATATTGCTTGTTTATTACAGCATGATCCTTGAAGGATACAGTGGCAAATTTTTGCAAATGTCATATGCCCTGCAGCAAAAAGAAAAAAAAAAACCAAACCAAACAAACAAAAACCACCCCACAAAAGACCTAAAACCCTGATCAATTACACATCCCTTCTTGGACTTCTAGCTTAGGACTTAGAAATGGCACAAATTTCAATGTCTCCCTTTAGTTAGTCCCCAAATCATTTAATTCCATAACCGAATTTATATTAGTAAAATTGCAAGGAATCCTATACCTAAAACATGAAAAGGATAAAAGAACCTCTTGACAGATTCAGACAATGCATTCAGTAAATAACAGAAAGGAATCATGTCCCATTATGCATAAATTACATATAAAAAAGAAAAAAAATACCGCATTACAGAGTTAAAAAGTTGGCACGAGGAAGTGTCGGCCCTTCAAAAACTTTATGAAAAAAAAGTGATTTAAAGTAAGGGTCGTTGCCTAAGAAAATACCACTCCGGGGAGATTAAACTGCCTTTATAGCCATAAGGACGCCCAAAGCTACTTCTTGTTCTCCTTTCGTTCCGTTACCATTAAGAAAAGTTTTGGTATTTCCTTACGTGTATGAACCATCTTAAAGCCCGAATGGAGTTGGAGAAAAACAACTACATGTCCTGGTATTTTTGACAGCTGCTGGACACCCGAGAGTTATCAAGCAGCCAGCTGAAGAGGCGGCTTCCTAGGAAGCGTTTCATAGCATCAGAAGCCAACACTAGCAATAGCAGCAGTGACAATTTGGTAACAAAATCCTGCTCCTACCTACCTCAACGCCAAAAACGCGGGTGCTAAGAGCGCCGCGGACCGCACGCCCGTCGCAACCTGTTAAATCGACCCGTTTCCCCCTGCCCCCGGCGCAGACCCGGGCACCCGCGGCCACCTCACCCGGCCGCGGCCGCCGCCGCCCCGCCGGGCACAGGGCCAGGGGCCCCCGCAGCGCCG
>VWZP01010162.1:54526-101584 GCA_013396995.1 Dicaeum eximium
CAGCGGGCGGCGCCGCTGCGGCAGGGTCCCGGCGTCTCCGGCGCCCGTGCCCTGCCGTGCCCGCCCCTCCCCCGGAGTGTGCCAGCAAGGACCCGAAACGTGCGCGGTGTGCCGCGGGTGTCTTTATTCACCCCGGAAAAGGGTGGCCGGGGAGCCACCGGGGCTTATCCGGCCGGCGAGGTGAACGAAACCCGAGCTGCACTCAATTCCCATCGGTCACACTCCAGTATCATGCAAATTTACAAACACGGGAACCAGGCGGTCAAATCTGGAAATTTATTACCCCAAAGCAAAAGCATAGGGCTGGCAATAACAGTCAGATCATTCAGGACGAGCTATGAAAACCCTCATATTTGGGAGGAGAAGGAGGTCTACACCCAATTTACTTACTTGGGAAAGGGCTATGCTGAGGCTCCAGGATGCACACACAGTCTGTATGGTCACTGTGTCGGGCAGTGACAATGCCTCTGTGCAGCCTGCCAGAGTTGTTGACATTGCACTTCAGCCGAATTGTCAACCAAAGCCTTCTAATGGGGATATGGTCCCTAGTGTCAGTGTGCTGGTATTGCTGACATCCCACGGAAACGCTTACAGGATGCACTTAGCATTGCATTATGACTGGGTTTTAATGCAGTATGGACCTGCTCTGGTCATTGCTGAAGACAGAAAAAACAAACTTGAAGTTGCTAGACACAGTCTCAATATATTGTTGGGAAAAGTCAGGTAACTCCATTGGAGCAGGTATCTGAAATTTGGCATCTGACAGCTGGCTGCTTCAGGCCAAGGTAGACTGGCTGAGATCCACTGAGGAATGTGGAAAGGTCTTTAGAGAAGTCATGTTGCAAAAGACCAGCACAACCAGAACAAGCAGCAGCAGCAGCAGAATTGGGAACCCCTTCTGTACTTCTGGCAATATAGTTTTATGTATTTTTCTAAATAAACGTAACTGCTATTGAAGATGTCCAACATAATCACCACATTATCTTCCTCAGTGGAATAATCTGCAACCCTCAGTTTTGTGTAGAAAGATGAAGTATTCAGTATTTCACACTAACACACCCTGAGCTATCTTTACAGTAGAAAGAAAATTCAAATATTCACAGATGAAAAATCATCATGTGCAATGTGAGAGTACAGAAGAACAGTGAAAAGCACTGCCTGTTCATGCAACAGTTCTGTGTGTTCTGCCACTCTTGCAGAACTCTCTCCTTATGTTCAGATAATGAGAATCCAGAGAGGGAGGCAGCATGCACTACACACTCTTCATGCTCCTACACACCAAAAAATATTCTCTTCAGCTCAGATTGAGACCCATGCTACTACAAAGTATCCATGAACATTTTTTTTCGGAGAGTAAATCAGTGAGCAAGTTTTTGAAGTCCCTAAGTTAATCAAATGAAAATCATCTCATTTTCTATTAAAGTAACCAAAGGTGTAAGTGCTCCATATATCTCCCTCAAATTTCATGTTTCACTTGCTGTTTTAAGCTGATATATTTTTTTAAAGTCTCGTGTTTCACCCATATATAAAAAAAGATGGACTGCTCCTATTTCTTCTTTATAACTCAGCAATCAAGATTTCCTTTATGAAATACACACATGAATAGCAACAATTAACAAATAATCTCAGTAGACAAGACTAGTCAGGCCTGCTCACCGAAAGCCAGGAACTGCAGCAGAAGAATGTAAACAAACTCTTACCTACAAAACTGTCAGTAAATGAAAAAGCCAGAAGTAAAACCAGTAAGTTGAACCTAAAAAGCAGGCTGAATCAGGACAATGAGTCATCTTGAAATGTTAGTTTTGATACTTGTGAATGAAATTAATCTATCAGCACTGCTACTACAAAATAGCACTTGTGTAAAGGCTGACATTTTACACTCTGTTTCCAGCAGAGCTGTGAGTATTCAACTAACTGTATATTGATACTACTAATTGATATTACAGTATCAATTTTTGAAGTGTCATTTTACACTCAGATATGAGCAATCAGCCTTCGGCACATTAATCTGTAACTGGAATGTTCTCTTTTTGTCATATCTTATATGAAACTTCTCATATTTCAGTTTGTGCCCATTGCCTCTTGTCCCTCACAAGGAGTCTGTCTTTGTCTTTACTTCTTCTATCAGGCTTTTAGACACATCAATAAGATCCTCTACCTTGAGCCTCCTCTTCTCAAGGTTAAACAGTCACAGTTTTTTCATCCTGTCCTCCTTCTTCCATCTGTGGATGCACAAATGCCTCTTCCTTGGCTTGCTTCTCATTAAAACTACTCCATTCCCTCAAACCTCAAAACCTCACTACTCAGAGATTGTGCTCTTAATGCATTTTTCTTCCATCCTGCTGTTGTGGGTTGATCACAACCAGCAGGTAAGCACCCACACAGCTGCTAGCTCACTTCCCCCTGCCTCCTTCCCTAGTGGGACAAGGAAGAGAATAGGAGAAAAAGAAAAAAAAAACCAACAACAAAAAACCAACAAAACAAAACAGTAGGTCTGCATAAAGATGGTTTAATAAGTAAAGGGAAAAAAAGTGAGAATTATAAAATGCAATAAGTAAGGATTAAAAAAAAAAAACATGCTAAGGCAACCACTGACCAAAGCCCACAAGATCAGTCTCTGATAAACAGCTTTGAACACATCCCCTATCTCACCCTTTTCCTCTACCCTGTTTTATTGGTGGCATGATATTACGGATTATACGGGGTCAGTTGTCCCGGCTCTGTCGCCTCCCAAATTCATGCCTACTTGCTGGTATGGGAATGTGGGCAGAATGGGAAAGAGAGACAGCCCTGATCCTGTGCAAGCATTGTTGAGGAACAGCCCAAACATTGGCGTTGTTTTCAACACTGTTTTAGTCACAAACACAAAACACAGCCTGATTTCACTGCTATGAAGATAGTCAGCTTAATTCTAGGCCAGATCCAGTACACTTGTAAAAACAACCTTGGAACAAAAGACTCTCTGCTTTGGAATTTCACACTCATGATTATGATGACCTGTCTCAGCTATACCACTTCAAACACTCCTTATCTGCATCCTCAACTCATTTCTTATCATCTTCTAAAAGAAGAGAAAGCAGCACAATAAAACATGAAACAAATGGAGGAGAAAAAAACTGCACAAAAGCTGGGAACAGTTAATGTATAACTGAAAAACTAAATAGTTCAAGAACTTAGAAGAAAGAAAGGCAAATAGATATATCCTGTGGAAATGAAGAATGTTAAGTTAATCAGAAACAATGACATTTCAAACACTAATACTGCTTTACAACTAGATGTGAAAAAACAGAATTGTGTAAAAGAATGTGGAGCAGAAATGTGTGCAGCAGCAATGTTTCTACTGCATATTTGGAAAACACAAACAGTAACAGTGTTTTCACATTATGTAGCATGAAACACTTTCCATTAAATCAATAATATGAAAGGATAGTAAACTACATGAACTAAAATGAAACATTTATTTTTAAATGGCAGGTTGAAGAGTTATTACAAAAATAAATGAAAGACATGATAGACAACAATGTTAATAATAATAATAATTAAGTTTGCTTCCTAACTGCTGAAATGCTGAGGAAAATTCACAGAACTAGAAGAAAGTTAATGTAATGACTGAAAGGGAGAAAAACAACCACATATGCATGCATATGTGCATACATATGTTAAGGCAAAAAAAAAAGGTGAAAAAGCATTTGGATATAGATTTTAAGAAATATAAGTGATGATCTAGCTAAAAATGTTAGTGGAATCTTGGGATATGGGTGATTAATATGTACTTTTTGATCTTTGTCAACTAGGTTTTAGATTACTAAGAGGAAGTTAGAGATGGTTTCATCACCGTTGATCAGTTAAATCACAAAAATAAAATTTTGAGCAGAATTTAATATATAGATATTCATTATATTTATTTAATATATAGATAACTTTACAATATCAGTGGAACTTGGAACAAGAAAGCAGGAGGAGAACTAGGACTTTACATGATCTTTTATTTATTGTCAAGCAGAATTTCAGTCCTAGAGTCAAATGATATAGGGCTTACCAAAATTGAAGCAGAAGCTGTACTGACAATTTTGAAGATGGCAGTCCAATGATGAACCTTACACTTGAATTAAGTACTTCTGTTCATCCAGACCAAGTTTACTCCAAGTAAGCATGATTCTACTTCAGAAAATCCATACTGGTTTCAAACAGACATGCAATATACACCTAGCTTAGATGAAATCACTAAAGGAGAACTGAATGAAGTGAATTTACACCACTCATTAAATACCTTTTAAGTACATCTGCTGGCCATATAGATGCTTTCAGCAAATATAACAACTACATGTGACTTCTGCACTAGAAAAAAAAAGGAATAATCAGCTTGCAGCTACTCTGGTAGTTCCATATAGAGACTTAGAGAAAACACAAATTAAGAAAAAGTGAAATCTGAGTTGAGCCTTACACAGACTGTTTAACCACTGTCCAAGTTGGTTGCAATGGTAAAAGGAGACTTCAGAAAAATAGAACTAAGCTGGAAGGCACACGGTCAGAAAAACAGTAAGTGGCAACATAAGGTCTTTCAGAAAAAAAAAATGCTCTGATGTTGCTGAACCCCTGATGCATGGACCATTTGGTGGATAAGGACTTTGCTGGATGGTAGCACTCAAAGAGCTGTGGTAAATGGCTCCATGTCAAAGCAGAGACCAATAACAAGGGACCCCTCAGGGGTCAGTAGTGGGACAGGTGATGTTTAACATCTCTGTTGGTGGCATGGGACTGAATGCACCTCAGCAAGTTTGCCAAGGACACCAATCTGTGTGCTGTGGTTGACACACTGGAGGAAAGGGATGACATCCAGAGAGACCTTGTCAGGCTGAAGAGGTGGGTCTGTGCAAACCTCATGAAGTTCAACAAGGCCAAGTGCAAGGTCCCAAACAAAGGTAAAGGCTGGGCAGAGAATGCATTGAGAGGTGCCCTGGAAAGAAACACAGGTGTTGGTGGACAAGAAGCTGAACACAACCTGGCTACCTGCACTTGCAGCCCAGAAGGCCAAATATGTCCCAGGCTACAAAGTAGCACAGGCAGCAGGGCAGGGAGGGGATTCCCCTCCTTTGCTCCACTATCATGAGACATCACCTTGACTACTGTGTCTTACTCTGGGGTCCCCAACATGAGAAGGACATGGACCTGCTGCAGAGAGTCCAGAGAAAGGCAAGGAAGATGATCAGAGGGCTGGAACACCGCTGTTGTGAAGAGAGGTTGAGAGAGTTGGGGCTGTTCAGCCTGGAGATTTATTCAATACTAAAGAAACATTTGATTTAAAATAATGAGGGGAAATTTCTTAACCTCACAAAAAACACAAGACAAAAAATGTCCGGTTTCCACCACACTGTGCCTCATGATGCTCCTCTAAAGCGCAATGAACAATCTACTGTGTACAACTACAGTACAACAATGCATTGCCTCTGTAAAAAAAAATCTGAAGGCTTTACTGCATTATCATATTAATTCACTGCATCTTGGTCCTGTTTCTGTTAAAACAAAAGGAGGTGCAGCATGACATTAAAATTTTGCATCTTGAGAGAAGTACTTTTTGCATCTTGGCAGAAGTATTCTTTTAAGCTCAAGCACAGTATGATAACTCAAACAGTTGAATTACTTTATTTTCAAATCTCTGCATCCCTGAAATTGGTGTATGCTATCTATTACAATAAAAGGACTCTGATCATGCATTGCCATGTACAACTGACCGAAATGGGGGAACAGAAGCGCAGCCAGGGCAGGAGATGCTATGAGGCACTGGCTGCTTCGTTGGCTGTCTCAATAGAGGCTGTGGCAAACCAGACACTGCACTAATATAAATTAAGAGCAAATCTGGTGCCACCAAAGCAGACCCTTTCAGGTGTCCTGCTTAAAGCACAGCTGGTCCAAGCAGTAGATCAAATACAGGAATACAAGTGACCTATGATTGCTAACAACTTCAATATGACTGTCCATATGGTAGCACTTGATGAATCAGAACTATAATCTCACCCTGTACTAAATATGAGAAAGCTAATAATAGTCTGAAGAAAATTAATAAGGGAATAATATATACACTCCTATGTCTAGAGAGCTGAGGTTTTGCTGTCCGATTTTTAGTTTTGAAGTGATGTGAAGACCAGGTTTTGTGACCTTTCTTTAAAGCTTTTTCTTGTCCTTTAGGGATATGTAGTATCTATTATGCAAATAGACTTTTTTCAATGTCCAAAGAACAGCCTGTGGTAAATGCCTGTTATTTTTATCTCACACTAATGCACTGTGAAAAAGCATAGTTATGCAAAAAAAATTCAATTATAAATGTTATAATTTATTTAGCAGCTGGAAATCTATTGAAAATGGACACCCACTTGGAATAATTGCTTGAGAGAGCAAGTGAGAATGTACAGTGGAGTCAAAATATCCTTTGTTTTTTCATCGAATGTCCTTCCATTTCTAAGACCAGTACTGAGTGCACTGTAGAATCTCTTGGAACTAAAATGAAGTACTGGAGTCCTTCAGCTTATGCTGAGACATAGCATACATCTGAGTTTGTGTGTACCTGTGAGTGTCTTATTCTTCTGGGAATTAAGTGCAAGGAGCTGAGCACTAACAAAGCAGCCTGAAACAGACAAAGCAGCCACAGCGCTAGAAGGAAACAATGCAACTACTCTGGGTTTCACTGCAATTCTTTCTTCTACCCTTATTCCACATTTCTGTTTATTTAAACAGTAAGCGCTGCATAGTAAGGATCTGTGTTAGGGTTTTATTCTCTAACATCTCAGAAACTATCTGCCGCATCTCAGAAATGCTTTCCACAAACAATTAGTATATAGTAATATAGTCCCTAACTGGCCTCGTGGAACCCTTTTGGGATAAAACTTCCCATGTTTTCTTGCTATTACTATTTTTACATAGTAATACATGGGTAGAAATTGGGGGTCACTTCTACATGACTCAGATGAAAAGCCTGTCCAACCGAATTCTTCTCCTGCAAGACCCAACGAGTAGGAGGAATCCTTTGTCCCAGGTCTTCCCATTCTTTCACCTCAGCTTAGACATCCCTCAGAAGGTCTTAGCTGTCCTCATGATGCCTATATTAAAAACTAGAATTATCTAACAACAGTTTGAACTTTTTCTTATTATCTTTGGAAATTTGGATAAGATCATAAAGCAGCAATAAGAAGCATACAAGGAGCCATTGGAAGGAACCTAATACTTAGTGAATAAGGAATTGGCTGTATAGATGCATCCAGACAGTAGTGGTCAATGTCTCAGTGCCAGGATTGAGATCAGTGGTGAGTGGATCCCTCAAGGATCTGTATTAGGACCCATACTCCTTACTTCTGAGTCAGTGACCTAGACAATGGGATCGAGTGCACCCTCAGCAAGTTTGCAGACAACACGCTGAGTGGTGCAGTTGACTTGCCTGAGGTTTGGGATGCCATCCAAAGGGACCTGGACAAACCCAAGAAGTGAGTCCATGTGAAACTCATGAGGTCCAATAAGGTCAAGTGAAAAGTCCTGCACCTGGGTTGGGGCAATCTCTGGAATCAATAAAGGCCAGGGGATTACTGGACTGAATACTGCTGAGAAGGATTTGGGGGTACTGGTAGATTAAATAAAAATGGTAATAAGTCAGCAACATCTGCTTGCAGCCCAGAAAACAAACTGTACTCTGGACTACATAAAAAGAAGTGTGGCTAACAGGTAGAGGGAGGTGATTTTTCTCCTCTACTCAGCTCTGATGAGATTCCACCTGAAGCACTAGTGATATAATCAGAGGGATATAATATCTTTCCTATGAGAGAAGGCTGAGAGAGTTGGGGTTGTGGAGAAGACTTCTCCTTGCAGTTTTTCAGTACTGAAAGGGTGTTTAGAAGAAAGATGAGAACAGTCTTTTTAGGCCTGTAGTGAAAGGAAAAGGGATAATGGTTTTAAGCTAAATGAGAGTAGATTCAGACTACATATAAAGAAGACATTTTCTATAGTGAGGGTGGTAAAACAGTTAACCTGGAAAAGGTTATCCAGAGAGGCAGTAGATGCCCCAATCCTGGTAACATTCAAGGTCAGGTTGGATGGGGCTCTGAGTAATCTGATATAGTTGAGGATGTCTCTGCTCATTGCAGGAGGTTGGACTAGATGACCTTAAGGGTCCCTGCCAACCCTAAATATTCTATGATTCTATGGTCTGTTACATCACAGCCATACATACCATGGAGAAACAGGCAGGAATCTGAGAGCTCAGGCAGGCTAGGCAAAATGTCAAAGAAAATATAAGATAAATGACCAAAACTTTGAAATATTGATACTCCTAGGCTATGAAGTAAAAACTCTCAACAAGGCCCAGAGATTCTATAACACTCTGATTAAGAAAGGAAGTGACTTGGAACTTTGTCTTCAGCATCAAGTGCAAACAATGCCTTGGCCAGAGCTGCGTTTGCTTCCTCTGGAATTAGTTTGTACTAACTGTACCTTGTCAAGGGAGGAACTGCCATCCCTACAGTAATGGAAAACAAGATAAACGATTGCACAAATCAGCACAGTGCTGATGTTTGAGCTGATACTATTTTACCATGACTCAATGCACTCATCTAAAGTAAATAATAAAAGAAAGTGGAAATGGGCATGAAAAGAATGTTGCCCAGCATGTCTCTTTTGAGTTCACCAGGAAAACTACTGGATCCATGCTAGAGTTGCACCAGTTTATCATCCAAGGTCATCTGCCACTAAAAGCATTTCACATACTTCCTACAAGTAGATCCTGCTTTTACCAAAGTCAGTGAGAGAATTCTTAATTATTTCAGTAGGGTTATTATATCGTCCATGAAATGTTAGGAGAAACAGAAGCATAATCTCAAATTTTTGTAATATGCATTTTCACCTAATCATGGTATATGCCTTGGTATTATTTTTGATATATTTTTAATAACGGGAACATTCGAGCAAGAAAATCCTTGAGAAAATGACTGCTTTCCAGAGTACTCAAAGCTACCTACCAGCCCATCAGACCAGGCAAACTTCAAATCCTGCTCTATGTTTAGACATGACTACTGGCCAGACAAACCACCCCTGCAGGAGGTAATTAAAAATCTTGGCAGATAAGATCTAGTCTAAATCTAGACTGTATTGTGTTTGGTGGCTCTCTGCCACGACTCACTAGCCTTCTAAAAGTGGTCCTTCTCCAGTCACCATGTGCTGGGCTGTCAGTATGATCATCCAAATGGAACTGAAACAGTCTCAAGCATATTTTCTTTGTCATCAAGAAAAAGCTAGCAAATCAAATGGAGTGGAAGGTACAGTAGTTCTAACTGATGTGAAAACATACAAGGAGAAGCTGCTGTAAGACATACCCAGTCCCTTAAAAAATAAATGGATACTTGAAAATTATTTTCTATCTTGAGTTACAGATAAAAGTTTTACATGAATGCAAATAGCACCTCATATTTGCCTTGGAGTTTTTTCCCAATACAAGATCTCCATTTTTAATATAAGTATTATTTAAGTGAAGTTTCTATTTGGTGGCAGGAAGATTGACTTCACTCCAGTTGAATGAAAATAGTAATATATGTAATATATGGCTTCAGTTACTGCTTTGTTATATCATCTTTGATCAGAGCTGCAGCAATGTAATACACCTTTCTACAAATAATTAGTGCCTCTCTAGCCCCTAGCCCTCCTGGTCTACATTAAGTCCTTCTCATATTTTCTAGATTCCAGCCAAATTTAAAACCTTGGCATTTATGGTCAGGCATAAATGCCATTATGAGGTCTGGGAAGAAGGCACAAATTCACTAGCTTGGTCCTGATAGCTTGAAATTTAAATTGTGACTTGTAAATCTCTTCCAAAGGCCTGAGAGAGCTACCCTGGTCTTTAACAAAGGGGTTTTTTTCGTTTTTCTGACCCAGGAATCACTTTGAACATCATGTAAGAAGATTCCTAAAAAGCTGTCATGTGGTTTACACATTAGGAAACTTCTTGGAACATACCATCAATAACTAACAAACAAACATAGGTTTTAAGTAAAGAAAACATATTTTCCTATTGGAGAAAAAAGGTGAAATAGAGAAAAAGAGAGACCAGTCTTACTGTTTAATGCACTTCAGAAATGCATTCAAATAACACCCCATGGAGACAGAAGAGAAAATCTGAAAAGTGGCAAAAAGGGTGATTGGATCACAAGCCATTTTGCATAGTGATTTTGCAGTGGTATTTATATATTAGCTAATCACTCCTACTAGGGAAAGTATATGCAAGAGCTAACAACATTTGAGGAATTTCATAATTTAAAAACCACCAAGAGCAGGAAACAATTTGATCATGATACTGTCCATTATGCTGTGCATAGAGAATGCAGATATGCCATGTCTGGTGTCTATCTACAAATTTACCAGGTCAGCATAAGGACCAGAAATGGACACAGATATTAAAAAAAAAAAAAAAAAAAAAAAAAAAAAAAAAAAAAAAAAAGAAAAAAAAAAAAAAAAAAAAAAAAAAAAAGGAGAAAAAAAAGAGAATGGAATCAACTCTTTAATAGTCTGGAAGTACTTAACAGAAGATAAAGAGGTAAGAAAGATGGGAAGTTCCACCAATTGTGCTTTTTTCAGTTTACTTCACTGGACATTTTCATCTTATTATCAAAGCATAACAAAACATGACAAAATTCAATTGCCTACAACCTTTAGGATAGCAAAACCTATCGCTGCAAACCTGTTTTGCAAATCTGGAAATTTATGGCACTGGCTGGGAAAACCCCAGTACCCCAATCTTGGCAATTTACTATATTGCAATTCAATTTAAAATAATTGTCTATCTAGCATGTTCCTGGCCACCCACAGAAATTGCCTATTGTGTCAGCTGTTTAGGGAGCCAGAAAGAAAAGCCCCTCAGATTATGGATATTACAAGTTAGATGGTTTATTTGCTCATTTACAAGAAATGAACAGAAATGCCTCAGAGCATAAAGAAATGAAGAGATATATTCTTACTGCTATAAAAGCTTACTGAACATGAACTGAGAGCTGTCCACACTGTACTGAAAACCACATGCTGTAATGGCAAGAAAGCAATGAGTTCTTATAGAGTAATTCTTAATAGCAGACTAGATCCATAAGCTCTGTTCCTCATGAAGAAATACCTTTTTATTTGGCATGCTCAAAAATCAGTCTATTTGCTAGGAACATCTTTCACATTATTCTCAAATTTAAAAGCAAATCTGACTCTAGGAGTGATGTGATTTCTAATTTCTTTGTTTAGCTACCTATGAGTGTGTTGGAATGGAGATAACTAGAAACAGTTTCTAGAAGAAATGACGTTTTCATGTATTTCTGAAGGAAGAAGTTGATACTGTATTTTTACTCTATATAGAAGAAATTTCATCTTGCTGATGGACTCTCTCATACTTTAATTACCTTAAAATAGGGTTAGTTTTGAAGACCATGCTGATGGGGGAAAAGCATAATCTAAACTGAAGTTTTGAAGAGCATCAGGGAGACATCTACAAGCAATGGAGGCTTGCAGCAAGAAACTGAAACTATAATATTGCCCAGTAAAAAGAAAGGGGTTTACACTTCCATTGTTGGAAATGTGTTTAATGCTTTAAGTGTCACCTTAAGATAGGTACAAAATGCAGTAATAGAAACTGTATGTAAAAAAATACATTCATTTCCAATGTGAAGTGGACAATTATAGTCAAGCCTGGGACAGGCCTTCCCAGCAACACCACAAGAGGACAAAATGATTACACACCATTACACAGCTATGAACAGAGTGAACTGATGATTCCAGAGCGTATAATCACAATATTTAATAAACAAACATAAGTATTTGAATAGAAGATTGTTAAATCAGTGAAGAAGTAAATGTATAGGAAAAGGCATTAAAGACACTCAAGCCCCACAAGTCACACAAAAAAATGCTGCACCAAAATCTATTAGAAGTATTTCCTTTTAAAAAAAATAATTTATTATTCAGTTATAGAAATCTTATTATGATTTGGGAAACTGCAATATGCTGTCTCTACCAAAACAGTCACAGCCTTAATTAGATACAAAATCTACTGTAAAAAAACTGATTCAAGTACAAGGGAGATATTATTATCAATAAAAAGAAGAAAAGTTTGTTAACATATAAACATCCCTATTTTTGTCCAGGCACTTTTTATGATTTGGATAGGAGTTTAAAGATTTAAAGCATTTCAGTAAGTAAAATTTAAGTAAAATTCAGAACTTTAGGAATCTTCATTAGATATAAAATCCCTACTTGTGTTAGTTTCTATGCAACACTTCTTCTTGGTCACACATCAATCACTGTAACATAGGAAAATATATGTGGAAAAATACTGAGATTTTAAAGAAAATACGTTTGACTTTCAGTTTGACTTTCTGTCAAAAAAGTGCTACAAAATGTCAATGTGTACCAGTCTTGTTTCATACAAAACTGATGTTAAGATCACATTCCTGCACTTTAGAGCCCTCAGATTGGTGGAAGGAGTAGTGATATGACCTCAGACAGACAAATAAGATGATCTGAATATAGTGACAGATGTTATACCATTTAGATATTTCCAGTCCAGGCATAAATTTCCCCTGAAATGAAAACGGTTCCACAGTCTTAGCCATGCATCCTTGTAACGCATTGTGACAACAGTAGTGGTCCTGGGGACACATGACTAACCGGAGCAGGGTGTTTTCAGGATCTATCAATGAAAATTCTTTTTCCCTCATAAATTTTAAGGCAACTCCATCCTTTACAAGCACTAATACCAAAACAGGGAAAACCCAAGAACTTAGAACCTGTGGCAAGCTTGGGATCAAATAATTTAAAGTAATTGTGATAGAACCACATCTTTGCTGCCACTTTGGTTGGATCTCTAGAACTCCTTTCTTCTTGAAAAACCTCTTCTCCAAGAGTTTCTTTCTTTTTCTATATAATCCTGGTGCTCCTGGAGCCTTACAACAGAGGAACAAGAGCTGACTACTGAGTACCTGGTAGGTGCTACCTGTCTCTTATTTCCTGGTTCACATGAACCCTTTTCCCTGTTTCTTTCAGCCTCCTTGCTAGAAGAAAGAAAAACTGCAGCCTGTCTGTTTGCCCAGCTGCTGTTAGTCCCAGCTCATTAGCTGATGACGTGTCCCCACAGTGACTTTGTATTTGCTGGACTAGCATTACACAGCACAGTTCACAGAACAGCTACAGTGCTCTTTCACATTTCCCAAATAGGACACTAAATCCCACATGTTCTTTAAACTGGGGTTCTGACAAAGCACAGGCACCCACATTTATCAACACAGCTGACTTCAGAAATTCCTGAGCTGCAGCACGCTGGAGGCTGGGAAGGTGAAGCAGGGAAGGATTACCATGTACTCGCCTCACTCTTCAATTCTTGCCTGGTCCATTGGGTTGGATATTTGATATGCCCTCTTGCAGCACTTCTTGTGTTCTCTAGCTGAATAGCACCCCATCAAATCTGCTAACTCCAGGAACCTGAAGGAACCATCAGCATCAATGCCTACACGTGCACATTTTGTCTGTTGAGACTTAATCTAGACCACAGAACACATTAAAAATGCTGACTACATGACAATGAAGTGATTTTAAAGAAGCTATAGTACCCATCTTTTTGTTATTAAGAGGATGGTGCTTCTCAACCCGTAGCCAGGTCAGCCTGAAGAAGAGCTAGCAAAAGCAAATCGACCTTCAGAGCATGCTTAAATTCATGATGCAGGACTCTTCTTCACTGGTAATTTTGAAAGAAAAAGCTGAGGGAAACTGTATCGACACAGTCTGAAAGGAATAAAGGAGCCTTTGGCCATGCGGATAGGGCCCTGAGAAGCAGATGCACCGTGTCTGAGCCTGGGTCCGTGCCCTGCCGAGGCAGACGAATGGCTCAACCACAAGATCCGCACTGAGAGAGGAGAAATCTTCACTGTTTCTGTTGATGCAGTGCCACCACGTACCAAATACTGCAAAATTAACAGAGAAAGACTGCCTTGTCTGGGGCAGGGGCCTGAACTGAGCGAGCCCTAGGTCTGGGCTCTGTTCTCTGACTTGTGGGCTTTGTCAGGGACTGCTTAATCCGAAATTTACAGTATATGCATGCAGCCTGCTGTCACACACACCTGATGGCTCCTTCTGTGCTGCCCCCAGCCAGAGCGACAGGTCTCCACCACGGGCTTCTACAGATCAACTAAATTCATCTCGCTCATATTCCAGTACTTCGGTTAACGAGCCACCCGGGCCGCGGGGCGCGTGCCTTCGTGCCGGGCGGGACTGACCGCGGGCTGTGCGCTGCAGGCTCTGGGACAGCAGGTGAAGGGGGCGACAGAAAGGAGAGGAAAGGGAGAGCAAAAGGAACGGGAGAGAGCCGCACCCGGTCCCCGTTCTGAAGCACCCGGAGGAGGCGCAGGGGGAGCGGGCGCGGNGCGGTGCGACATGTCCCACCAGACCGGCATCCAAGGTACCCGCGGGGCTCCCCCGCACCTCCGCTCCGCGGTGCCCATTGCCCCTCATGACAACCGCCCCGTCCCCGCTGTGGCCCTGCTGGCCGGGCGGGCGCAGCGCCTTTCTCTGCGGGTCGGGGCGCGGCGCGGGGGCAGACGGCCGCGGCGGGCGCTTAGCGGGCCGTTCCCGGCGGGATTTTTCCCACTGCTGCGCTCTTTGTTTGCTGCCGGAGGAGCCCGTCCTTTGCGCCGCGGGCTGGCGAGGGGCGAGCGAGCGGGGGAACTGCTGCTGGTTTCGTCCCCGGCGGCCACGGCTCCTCGGGGTCGAACCCATAGCGTTGTTCCCAGTCAGGCGAAGCCTGCAGGGTTTATCGGCCCAGCGAGCCGCGTCTGTCCGCCCCGGAGAGGCAGTGAGCCGGTCCGGGGAAGTGTTCGCTGCAGAGCCCCTTGAATGGCGGGCTCGGCCCGTCTGGGCTCAGGTAACTCCCCCAGTGCAGGTTTTCCTGCGGCCCCGGAGTGAGCGTCCTGCCGGAGGCTGTCGCCTGCTCGGGGTCGCCGTAGCGAGTTTGGGATGGGTTGGACAGCACGGGAAATGCCGGGGGTCGCTGTCGGATCCCTTGTAGAGACAGCACTGGGGAGAAGCAAGCGGGAGCCCTGGCGTAGGACAGTCCATTGTAAAGCACGTCGCTGGAGGCCACAAAGGGGGAAAGTATGTAGGAATCTTTTTTCCCCGTGTTTCCAGGCCTTGGAGGGTGCGAGGAGCAATTAGGAGATTGCGTATTGTTTCGCAGTGTTAGCGCGTTCCCCTGAATCACAGAATTGCTAAACAGGGATTATATAGCAGGATTAAGGAGGGCTCGGGTTTTACTGTCAGGATTTCTGCAATCTGCGAGTTCTGTGACTAGTACCATGTACTTTGCCTGCACTCCGATATTTATTGTTGAAGGTGACTTTTGTCCCAGCCACGGCAGCCCTTAGCTGCTCTTCTGTGCCCTTTTTTGTCCATTGGCTGCGCCTGGTTTGCGCCCTTTTCCCTCTCTTCTTTTCCTTCCTTTGCATGCCAATCTTCGGTCTTTTTTGCAGCTATTTGTTTTAAGTCCTTCAACTATTCTCAGGCTGGAGGTGCACCTGGAATGGCTTTTTTTTTTTTTTCCAGTCTGGGGCAATCTGTTAGTAACTCATAATCCCTTGTTCTCCTGGCAGTGCTGGCAGGGAGGAACAGAAGAATACTCTGCTTATTGTAAGCAAAAGAGTGGCTAATCCTCTTCTGCAGCTCTGCTTCATGTCTGAGAATGATTTGTCCTCTGAGAAGAGCTGGAGAGAACTCGGCAGCTTTCCTTCGGGAACCTGCCTCAGCAGGCACTAATCAGGAGTCCTGTTTGCAGCAAAGCATCAGCCTCTGCCATTTGGAAGGGGAACAGCTCTACTTGTGCCATTGCTGGCTTTAGCCACAAACAGGCTACTGTCACTCATAAACAATTACAAGATTTGGCAGCATGGGCGGCTTTTTTCTGGAAACAGAAATGAAGTCATGGGCACAGTGATATGTACCAGGCAGTTGCTAAAAGAACTGGGCTTTTTAAGCAGGCCAGTGCAGATAAATACTGTAGGAAATCATAGAATGCAGTAACTGGGGGGAAATACAATTGAATGGGTCTACAGTCTGCTAAATAATTACAAAATAATATTCCCTGCAAAATATTTGTGAAATAAGCCCAGATTTTGATTCTGTGGCCCTCTGCTATGCAGAAAGTTTAAACAGAAAATAATATCACTGTTGTGAATTTAAAAACCTTCATGATGAAAAAAAGCCATAGATCACTTGATAGTGAGCTGGTTTCACAAGTGTCTCAGTATTTTTTTTCGGAAAACTGTCACAGTTCTGGAATTGGTGTAGAGGCTGCTGTATTCTGTTCTTGTTTTGGTGTGTAGTATTGAAATGAGAGAATAAGGAACAAAACGGATAATGTACAAGAAGAGGACAAAGAACGTTCTGGGAAAACAAAAAGTCTGGAAAGTTCTGTGGAAACAAAAAGTCTAGGCACAATATTTGTTTGCTCAATGGAATGGTGAAGACCAGCAGAGATGATTAGAAAAGCTGGCAGCAAATGACTGTGGGGGTCTGCACTGGTTAGTGGGAAGATGACAGCTGGAATGAAACTGGGATTGAACTGGTAACCCACTGCAGTTGTTTGTTTAACATGTTCTTTTAACATGCCATTTTGGACTCTCAGATGGGCCTGGCACCACCTGGACAAACATAAATGTAAAATGTTTTGAGTATGGGCAGTAATGTTGCTGGATACCATCTGTTCACTCGGCCTCAACCTGACTATAAATAATCAATTTTATTTGTTTCCTGGTTTGATGTTGGTTTTGCTGGTGCTATGCTCTATCCTATGGGATTACTTAAAGGACCGGCTTGCAATAAGTGTTTCTCAGTAAATCATTACAACCCTCTGTCTCTGGTAAAATTAAACTGGTTTGCACTTGGATTATTTAGCAGAGCAGTTGAGATAAGAATGGTCTTCATACGAGTCAAGAACAATTCTTCAGTGTGCTTAGGGAAGTGAATCTCATGTTGGTGGTATAGTGTCAGTGTGATTTATGAACATGTAAAAATATTTTAGTTATTTTGTAAATTCACCATAAAGCTATCCTGTTACAGCAGGTTGGGGCTTCAGCAATGTCGCCAACCACAGAAGGAGATCAGCAGTGTGAAAGATGAGCAATGAATGGCAGCTTTCAATGGTACTCTGCAGAGAGGTGTTCTCAGGAAAGACCATCACTTTAGCCAGACAAGCTCTAATATTTTCCTGGCAGGCGCAAAGTTTCTGTCTGAAAGTTTGTACTAAGCCTGCAGACTTTGTGAAGCTGTTGTAATTTGAGATGTGTCATATTTTTATTGTGTTGCTGTGTTAACTCTGCAACATGAGATTGATGATATGATGTCACCTTTAATTTTCACAATGTTGAAAATCATTTGGTATGCTAGAAAGCAGGGCTGTTTTGTAATGTTGCCTTTCATCTTTGTGTGCTATGCTGATGGTTGGAACAGTGTGCAGCATAGCAGCAGCAGCACTCCTGGGTTCATTTTGCTGTCCAACTTTGTAGCAAAGGACCAGTTGTACATTTTTCCAATGTTGTTCTTACCCTCATGAATATTCTTTGTCCTAGGGAAGTGAAATGTGTTAATTTGATTGCTTTTATTTTCTCTCTTTTTCAGCTAGTGGAAGTGTTAAAGACATCTTTGTTGGAGCTAGAAATGGACAATACAGGCTTTTAAAAATAGTCATTGACAATGGTTAGTCAAATTTTATTCTTTTTTTCTGGCTCTTTTAGATATTTTCCTAGTTGTTTTAATGACTTACATGTACAAGTGTTTAGAAAACAGAATTCTGTCAAACTTAATGTCACTAAGGTTTTTCATATACAGAAGGTAAAGTTTAAATTTTGGTGATACTAAACTTTTCTACTATGATACTATAGTATTTTTGCATTTGAATTTTTCTCTCAAATGTAATTTCGTATTTTACCAAGTATTGCTGTGTATTTCCTACGGATAGTATGAATAAGCTTATTCTTATCTCTTACTAAAGAAAGAATAGAGGAAATTAAAACTTCCACGCCTGTGTAGCATTTGGACACTGGTTACTTTCACTAGACAGAGAGCTAGTCTTATGCAAGAACCAGTCACCTTGGATGTAGATTTATATCTATATGTATGTAAATTTTGTACTGATATATCCTGGTTAAAAGGGCAGATAAAAATGCTGCATGTAGAAAGTCCTGGTAAAGCAGATGTTTAAGTAGTAATTTGGCTACATAGAAAATATCTTTGTAAATCTGTAACTTTATTAAATTTTCAAAGGTAAAACTGGTTCTTAAATCTCAACATATGTGTATAAATAGAAAATTACATAATTTTGTTTAGAACTTGAGTTTTATTTTGAACTTCTTGGCAAGGGATATAGGCTGCAAACATTGAAAGATAAAATATATAATTACTCTTAGTTTCTTTAATAGCAATGTTGGTTGGTTGTACAAGATATTTCCTGGTTCAGTCCATCTTTTCAAGTACATCAGTTGTCCACTTTGAAGGCACTTGTTTTAGGCTTCATTCATTTACAATACACTAAAAATCTATTAGCTGTAGAAAGTTACATGTACATATGTACACTGACACACACATTCATTGGTAGGTAAATAACCTACTGTTACCTTCCTTCTGTTTGCTTTTCTTAGGAAGTCTTCAGATATTTAAACATAGCTTTCTTTAAGACAGTGGGGATTGTAAGATTACAGGCAAGACTTTGTGATAGTCTCAGTAGAACAAGGTAAACGCTGACAAGCCATTGTTTTGGGGTTTTTCTCCCATTAAGCAAGGCAAAACAATATGCTTTTGTGTATATACCACTTTATTATATGAAGTGAAGCATAGAAATAAGATACGAATTGAATACTTTTCCTATTTTTTCATATCCTATTTTTAAATTTTTGTATGTGTACGTGTGTATACACATATATATATATAGATATAAACATATAGGTACAGGTATATGCATTTCATCTCTATAAGAAACAGAATCCAGTCTTTGATAGTATTTTCTGCAGTTCAAAAAGAAACCTGTAAAACTCCCAGTACACTGGAAGAAGGGCAGTTGCCTCATCTGTCTTCAGGAGCTTTAAGTAACAGATAATAGCCAACAGATAATATTCAAATTGTGTTTTGCTAATCTGAGTTAATAAGAGAAGAGATTTGCTGCTGGGTATGAAGTTCCTCTGGCTGTATCTTAAATCCAAGTGGGTATAAATCCACTTAGAGTTCAGAATTGGCAAGTACATTCTGAATACCCTTGGTTTAGGTGTACAACTTCAGGTAGTTCAGGTGCTTTGCCTCTAATTCAAGGAAGGGTCAAGCACCCTTGCCCTGAGCTGTTCGTGTTCTGTGAGTTACTGTGGTGGAATGCTTTGCTTGAAGTTTTGCTGTAGAGGCATTTGTGTGCTGTTGTACTTTTGTATGGAGTTTTATAAGCTAAGCCCTAGACTCTCAAAAGGTGATCTGTATACTAGCTACTATTGTGGTCTTCAAACTGTTGCAGGACCCCCAGTTTAAACAAGGTATTTCTGTTCCACTTGTGCAGGTTAGTATTTCTTGGGAAGCTGATAAATGTTTTGTAAGACAGTATATTAATACTTCCCTTTGGAAACAGATGTGATGTATAAAGAAGAGAAAAATCTTGTTGCTACATCTGTTCACATATTAAATACCATTGAAGTATTCTATACAGACTTAAACCAATTATACATAATTAACAACTTCAGTCATTCAAAGAGACCATAGCTATGAAGCTATATTAGAAAGAGGTTTATCTACTTACGTGGTCAAGTTAGTGATTAGTGCAAGCATATTAATTCCAAACTCTTTTCACTGTATAACTGGGTTATTGATTCCTTTCAATGAGTACAAACACCAATATGTTATACCAAGAGCACCATTAAGTATAATTTTAAAATTTGAAGGTTTACTCTTATCTTATTTTATACCTAGGTATTCCAAATTAAAAAATAAACTAACTGTTAGAACACAGTTCTTATTTCCCTTCCGTGTATGTTAGGCTAAAAAAAACTAACATCAATAGTATCACTTCAGATCAAAGAACTTGATGACAACCAGCACGTTACTTTTCAACTATTAGTATTTTGGTTAAAATAAGTTAGGGTTTGGACATACACAGCTTTTGTAGGAATTCACCCGCTTTTACTTACTCACTTACTGTTCTTGTCTTCCATTCTTCTGGGCATAATTATGAACAATTAAATGTCCAATTAAATTGTATTGTAATTACTAATTTTGACACGGTATTAACTGTATTATTGCTAACCTGTAGCTTTGGTTATTGGTTTTAGAACAGCTTGTTGTGGGATCCTCTAGACGGCCAGTAGGATCGTGGGAAAAGGATTATGATTCCTTTGTCCTTCCCCTTCTTGAAGACAAGCAACCATGTTATATATTATACAGATTAGATTCACAGAATGCTCAAGGATATGAATGGGTCTTCATTGCATGGTCACCAGATCACTCTCCTGTAAGTAACAGTCATCAGAGGCTTCATGTTAATGATTTTTTCAACAGTACCATTTGATCTGAATCCGAAATACGAAGGAAAAGGATTTGAGAAATGAAGCATTCCCCAACCTCCCCTTACATTCCCAGAAGAAAACTAGGAAAATGTTTCTTTAAGATGATTAAAGAGTGAATCAGTAGGTCTAGGTGGAGTACAGCTGATCCAATGTATTTTTAGCCTGACTGGCAGACACAATACAGTTTTTTTGCCCTGTTTGTCTGTCTTACTGTCAGTACTTCAGAAAATCTGTGGAAGGATATAGGACAGAAATCTTAATGGGTGCTCATATAGAGAAGGATTATAGTATCAGCTCAAGCTGTTTATTCTGTTTGGCTTGCTGGCTGCCCAGCTGGCACTTGTGGGTATGTGGTGTGCCACAGAATACACTGCTTCTTAGTGGTTTGAGAGCATGGGAGAAGACTGAGGTTAGAATTAAGGATTTCTAGGAGAAGCTAGGATACCGATTCTGGGAATGTGAGATAAGGGAAGGCAGAAAGCAAAGCTGTTCCAGTATTCCTACTGCTTTCACTAGCAGTTAGGAAATAATAAGACACCAAAAGTTGATGTGCATAGAAACAATTATGTGGAAAAGGTGAAGTATTGTGAGGAGGATAACATGATGGTGAAATAAAGTGGGAAGGTGGGACTGCTAACAGAGGAGTAAGTGACTATGTTAGACAACAAGTTAATAGTGAGCAAACATAATTTTTCCACTCTGTAGTTGAACTGTAACTGTCTGGAGTCACTCTGAAATCAAAAATAATAATGAATTATTTCTGGTCTGCTCTTTTGCTGTCTGTTGTATCCATTAGTACACAGACCAGGTGACAAAAGATTCAAACAATTGTGGTTTTTTCCCATTTAAAATTAGCAAAGATTATGTTGATTTTTTTTTCCCATTTAAAAAAAAAAAAAAAAAAAAAGGCTCATACTCCAACTAAGGCTGCAATTCTCTTTTGAAGTTACTTTGATAATAATACATAGTATCATGGCCTTGTGAGTTTAATAGTATGAGTAAGTATCATGACTCAGAGCTCTACAAGTTTATAGTGCAGTTTCAATACTTGAATTACTTGTTCAAGAAAGATGTTTGTTAATGGACTTGGTACACCAACATGCTGGATTCTCTGTGTACAGCAACATTTTAAAAAAGAACCAAACCAAAAAGCTACTGTTTTATTATATGCTAGGTTCGTCAAAAAATGTTGTATGCAGCAACCCGAGCAACACTTAAGAAAGAATTTGGAGGTGGCCATATTAAGGATGAAGTATTTGGAACAGTACAGGTATGTTTTTCTTTTCAAAGTCAGGACACTGACTTTAAATACTGAATATAGTAGCTAATATTATTGGTATGAATGTGGGTTGCTTATGGTCTTTTTGAATTAAGGAAGAAAGAGTTAAATGCTCTGTGTATTATTCCAGTGTTAAAGTGTATTTTAGCTCATTTGAACAAGTTAATAGGTATAGTTAACATTGTGAGGCTTAGAAGTCCTTGCTTCAAATGGTTATGAAAACTAAATAACCTAAGAATAATAGGCATATCTCTTAATCTCACTGCATGAGCTTGAGTCCTCTAATGGAATGGAAGGAGTTGAAGGTTTGGGGAAGAATAGAGTTTGGGGAAGAATTGTAGTGGAGAAAAAAACTGTGAAAGAGAAATGGACTGTTGTGGTGAACATGAGACTAATAATTCTGTTCCTCACTGAGTAAATAATTTGTTCTATTTATCATTAACCTGTCATGGAGGCTTCATTATCCTAACAAACTTCTAAATAAACTCCTCTGGAGAGGCTGTATCCTAGGGAAGTAGACAACTGACTTGCTAAGAGGGTTTACTGGTGGAGGTCGTGTTACTTTTTTCTTGTCTTTTCAATCAACCAGTCTCTCGCTGCCACTTGCACCAAACCATTAGCAGTCTATGTAATATATGGAATTTGTGTCTAGCCCTACAAGTTTGAGCTTCCGTCTCAGTTCTGAGGAAGGAGCATTACATCTGTCTTACTGTTACTTCAGAATGGGCCTGGGGCACATGGAAGATGACATTGATATAACTCACTTTTTCCAGGCTCATTATGTTACAGCTTATATATCTCTAAATTGCTGGTTTCAGTGTCTTTATAAACTTCTTAGTTGTTGCTGGTCTTTAATGTTCATCTGTGTGAAAATCACAGCTTCTTCAAGGTGTTCAAGTTGCTGATCTCACTCAGGATCTTCATCATCAGCGTCCAGTGGGTTACTTTGTCTTTATTTTGTTAAGCCTAAGGATGGTTTGGTTGCAACAAGCACTGTTATTCTGGTGGAACCTTTCTATGATCCCACCTGCTAATTCATATGTATTAACCTGGATACCTCTGGGCTTCTGAAACAAGATGTAATGGAATATTGGAATATTCAAATAAAATTACCATAACTGTATGGAAGCCATCTACTTTTTACAATGCTCCATAGAAAAATCTTTGAAGAAGTTATATTCTAAAAAAATACTAATAAATATTGATATTGCGCTTTCAGGATGATGTTTCACTGAATGGATATAAAAAATATTTGATATCACAATCCTCCCCTGCACCTCTGACTGCAGCAGAAGAGGAACTTCGACAAATTAAGATTAACGAGGTACCTAAAATGTCTTCAAGCATGTGTGGGAAATGGTGCAGAGTTCCAAATGTATTGCAGGGAAATGTCTTTCTAGGGTAAAAAAAGGCAGAACAGAAAATGGAAAGTTTCAGAAAGTGTGAGTGGATGAGCATATAAATGTACTTCTCAATGGGTTGAAACTGCAGGATGGTGATGGCTGGAGTTGAAGTGGCATGAGTGATGGCACTGCGTTTGAAAGGCCTAGTGTCTGAATCAGAGGCCTGGCAACTGCAGAGCTTAATTGTTGCAACTTCAGCTTTTAGTATCACTGGATGTCCTTCTTTGTGAAGGGTGACCAGGCACTGGCACCGGTTGCTGGGGAGGTTATGGGGTCTCCATCCTGGAGATATTCAAAATATGTTTGGACAGACAATGGGCAGCTGGCTCTACGTGGCCCTGATTGAACAGTGTCGTTGGACAAGGTGACCTACAGAGATGTCTTCCAACTTCAGTCATTGTCCACATGTGATTGCCCACATCCATTTCCCATGGTGGCAGAAATTGTTGAGAACACACAGAATAGCAATTATTGGAGTGAGTGATTGCCAGGAGAATTTCAGCAGCCTTAATCTTAGAGGAGAGGTACATGGTTTCTGGTACCAGTGCTCTTGTCTAAGACATAGAGGAAGGGAAGAGGATTCCAATAAAAATAAAATAGAAATCCAAACCAAATAGCTGATCACTTTAAGAGACTGATTTGCTTATGCTACAAACACTCTAGAAAAATCTCTATCAAATGCCTTTAACCAAAAAAAATTATTATTGCCAGCTAGCTAGTGACTGAAAAGTTTCAGAGGATTCTTTTTATCACATTTTTCCTTCATTTGAACACTGTTTATGTCAGATGTACATTAAAATAGGTCATCAACTTATTTGTTCTTTAGACTTGTACATTAGAGCTGTGGTACATGCGTTTGAAGTATGATTTATTTCTGCAGCTAGATACCAGGCAGCCATTATTGTGTTAAATACAGCTGTGTGTCTTTTCTTATGTTTTCACTCTGCTGTGCTTTTGCTGCAACTTTGTTGTTTATTGGCTTTTTTCCCCAGTGGTGTGTTTTGTTAGTTTTCGTGTCTGATTTTAAGAATTCAGTGCAGAAATACATTCAGCATCATTAAATGCTGCATTTTACTTCATCAGCTTTAAAAAAATGAAAAACAGTAATGAATGTAAAACTTCTGTGGGATTGGTGATCACTTCTGGTATTAGTGTATGTACCACATACAATGTGTTTAGAAGCTGAGTCACGCAAACCAAGTCTTTATGTGTTCTGAAATTTCAGCAGCAATACCTTTGCTCTTCAGGGACACATAAATTGTATATTGCTGCCATTTTGGCTTTGTTTGAAACATCTCACAATACATTAACTTATGTCATTTTTCTCTTCATCGTTTCCACCGTTATACAAAGCCTGTAATTAGACTTAGAAAATGAAAAGCTTTCTGAGTTTTAAAAAGTTTTCCATATGTATATTCTTTCATAATTACCCTAAGAAATATTCTAGGGCTAGATCAAAGGATCATCTAGTCTGTTGTCAAGAGCTTGAGCAGCAGAAATCTAGGAAGGATGTAGGAGCAGGGCAAGAAGGCTATAATTACCTTAAATGCTCTTCTGTTGCCTCAACATTTGCAGGTAGGGATCTTCTTGCACAAAAGATGACATCTTGCTATATAATTCTTCTTGGTTTGTCATCCATCATCTAGTCTAGTCATTTCTGTAAATCCACATAAAGGTTTTGTTTGCCACAGGTCCCACAGCAGCATATTCCACAGCTTGACAAAATACTATGTAAAGAACCACTGATTTCTCTCTAGAATCTCTAGTTTATTCTGATACCCCTACAGATAGTATGGCGAAGGCAAAAAAGAGTCATTCAGTCCATCTTCAGTTTCCCCCTCCCCTTAGATAAAGCCCTCTGTATCCCAGAATGCCAACCATATCCTGAGCTGCATCAAAAGCAGTCTGGCCAGCAGGTAAAGAGAGGTGATTCTCCCCCTCTGCTCTGGTGAGATCCCACCTGGAATACTGCATCCAGCTCTGGGGTACTCAGCACAGGAAAGACATGGACCTGTTAGAGTGGGTCCAGAAGGGGGACACAAAAATGATCATTGGGCTGGAACGTATTCCATGTGAGAAAAGGCTGAGAGAGTTGGGGTTGTTCAGCCTGGAGCCGAGAAGGCTTCAGGGAAGTCTTAGTGGCCTTTCAGTACTTAAAGGGGGCTTATAAAAAATAAGGGGACAAATTTTGTAGCAGGGCCTGTTGCAGCAGAACAAGGGAGAATGGTTTAAACTTAAACAGGGTAGGTTCAGATCAGGTATGAGCAAGAATTTGTTTTATGATGAGTGTGATGAGGTACTGGAAGAGTTTGCTGAGAGAGGTGGTGGATGCCCCATCCCTAGAAACATTCAAGGTCAGGTTGGATGGGGCTCTGAGCTACCTGATCTATTTGAAAATGTTGCTGCTTTCTGTGGGGGATTTGGACTAGATCACCTTTAGGGATCACCCTTCCAACCACAACTGTCCCATGGTTCTCTATCCATGGACCTCTGTTGTATTCCTTTTCAGTTATCTCTTCCAGGCTGACGAGTCCTAATCTGGGTAGTTCTTCCTCCTAAACAACTCACTCCATACTTCTGATCCTTTTGCTTTTCTCTGCAGTTTTTCCAGTTCTGCTATATAATTAATGAGATGGAGGGATGGGGAAGCCAGATCTGCATGTGGTATTCAAGATGCAGGCATGTTACTGATATCTACAGTGCGTAATAATGTGTTCTGTTCTCTTTTTTCCCTAACAATTTGTAACATTTCATTTGTGGGTGGGGAGTATTTGGGTTCTTTTTTCTTGCTTGGGGTTATTTTCAGATTTAGTTGGAATGACATGCAAGGTCTTGCTCCTGAATGGAAGTAGCCAGCTCAACCCCATCACCATACATGTAAAAAAGAGGGTTTCCTCCTGCATACACTTACATTTATTCACAGGAAATTTCACCTGCCATTTTATCCAGCTATAAGCAGCCTTTTCTAACTAAATCTTAGCAGTGTGAATTTAAATATTCTTAAGTGACTTAGGTGGTTCTGTTCATTTTCTTATATCTGGACTTATGCTGGGTTACTCTCTTCCCTTGTCCATCTCCACACTTCACAGCTTGTTTTTAAGTTTGGAGCACTTATTTTCTACCTGTATTTTAATACGGTTTCTAGAGTATGGTATTTTGTGATGGTTTATTATTTTCATGATGCCTATTTTACATTCGTCAGTCAGATTTTATGCAGATAAATATTTTGCAAAACATTTTTTCTATAACCTTACTCATATATTTATCAATCTTTGTGCAAAGTAAGCTCTTCACCTGCTTTCTTTTCCTCTTTCCTTGTTGCTGACAAGCTGTTCTTTAAAGTGTGAAGTATAAGTGCTGCCACAAGTGTTTGTTTTTAATTTTTTTATCAGTTTCTTTCATATTTCATTAGCATCTCTTTTTAATAAAGCTGCACATCTTCTAGTTGATAGATGTAAGATCCACACATTCCATTTGGTACACTTTTTTGACTTTTGCAGCTTCATAACCAGTGTTAAATGTAATTGTGAAACTTTAAAAGGAAGTAAATATATTCAAAAAACAGTACTTAGACAATAAACTAAGAGTGAAGAAGACTGGAGGCGAGAGCTCATTTTAAGAGAAACTGAATGAATATTAAGATAAACATAAATTCTTGGACATCAGCTTTAAAATAACTGTTTTCTCAAATAATTTGACACTAATATAACTGGATTATGAACAATTGTCTAGCTTGTCCTGGATTTTTTTTATTTTTACTTTGTGGTAGACCTTCTAGAAATAAGAAATTGGGATTTTGTTTGTTTGTTTTGTTTGCTTTGGTTTTGGTATAGGCTTTTTGGGGCAGTATGTTGAAGCAGGAGGGAGAGTAGTAGCTTTACTTTTCCATCGAGAAGATCAGTTTGTCTCGTAATTTCTCTCTTCCTTCAAAAATTTTGACTCCCTAGAAATCATGTCTTTGTTTCGATCTAAAATTTTTCAAGCTATAACAAAGTTTATAAGGAATGTTTTCAGTTCAAAAGTATAGCACAGCATGTGAAAATCAAGATTTTTTTTTTCCTGGATTATTATGTCTCTATACCAGATTTTAACTTAGAACTTTCTTACTGACACTTGAACAATTTTTCCCTCTGATGATTTCGTTGCTAAGCAGAGCTGTTTCAGAGATAAGCAACTTTGCAGGCTATCAAACAAACATGACCTGTAAATTAAGAAATGCAAATCATTTGTATATGGGGATGATTTCTAGGGGTGGGTTATTCTTGGAATAGCTACTGCTAACTCTGTGTGTAAGATATGGAATGCATCATCAGTCATTCTATGAAACCAATAAATGCCTGCTGAGGTTTCTTTTAACATCTCAGCTGACTTGTGTTCCAGGTACAGGCAGATGTTGGTGTAGATACCAAGCATCAAACACTGCAAGGAGTAGCATTCCCCATTGCTAAAGAAGCTATCCAGGCTCTGGAGAAACTGAAAAATAAGAAACTCAATTATGTACAACTGGCAAGTATAAAATACTTTAACTATTTTTTAATAATGAGTATGAAATAGATTACCCACATATTAAGCAACATGTGTTGATGTAATATGCTGACAAATTGCCATTTTGAATTAAATTATTCCAAACTTTTTTCCATCCTGTCATGTTCTCTGGTTTCTTCTTTTGTGTATTAACTGTATTCATGTTTGCTTTGTTTACAGCAAATTGATATGAAAAATGAAACTATTATTTTGGCCAACACGCTTGATACTGAACTTAAGGACTTGCCAAAAAGAGTTCCGAAGGATGCTGCACGTTACCACTTTTTCCTGTATAAGCACACGCATGAAGGAGACTATTTGGAATCCATAAGTATGAGAAAATTTCTCAATATGCAACTTTACTGGCTTGTTTCAAATTCCTTAGGAATTTTGAGTCAAAGATGTGCCAGCATGATCATAAACTTCAGAGTCATTTGGTTGTGAAATTGTGAACTTGTGAAGGAGAGCTCTTATGTTTGTAAAGTAGTGAGTTATCCCTTTTGATTATGAACACCCATAAATGTGAAAACATGCAGGCACCGGCCAGTCTCTTATCCCCCGTTTGAAATTAAACACTTGCTGAAGCAAAAAGGCTCCAGAGCAGCACTGCATTTTTTGCTTTCAGATTGCATAGTTTATTTCCAGTGTCTCGCTGCTGTAAATGGTTTTGTGATACAGCTTTTGATAGAGTGTATTTATAGTCTGATTTGTGTTGTTGTTTTCTTTTCCTGCAGTTTTCATCTACTCTATGCCAGGGTATACCTGTAGTATACGAGAACGAATGCTCTACTCTAGTTGCAAAAGTCCACTGTTAGAAATTGTAGAAACACAGCTGTGGATGCAGATAGTTAGAAAGGTAAGTGCCGTGGATATATGGGTATTTTCTCCATACCTGTCTTCCCTTCTTAATGGAAAACTATAAATGTTTCTGTCACCACCTTGTCTAAACAATGACAAGTGTAACTTAGTTTGTCCTGAAGAGGAAATAATTGTTGATGGAGCTAGAGATACAAAGTTAAGTCATAGAACTTTTACTCTGTTTGATAATTTCTACACTTTTATCTTGAACAAATATATCCTTGTGCATCAAGGAAGTACTTGAGAGTACTTTGAAGGACTTCATAGAATTAACGTGATTTCTTACTCAAAGTTGTGTATTTTGGACCACAACACGTTGCTGTTGTAGGGATTTTCGAAATAATTTCATGCTGCAGTTCTGAAAATTAGAACTGCTATCTTAGGAGTCCTTGATGGGGCAAGCAAGTATTTGCAAGTAAGCTGATCTTTTCACACTGTATAGATTTTAGTGCAATGCAAAAAGTTGCTTCTCACCTCAGAGAGACCACAGAAATGGTCCACTTATGACCTATGGTTACTTTTTTAACACTTTCGTGGAAGCTTAGTTTCTGTAGAGATTATGTTTACCTTAAAAATAGCAGAATTAATACTAACCATTTTTACTGAGATGACATGAATTAACTATATTTTTGCTATGTGTATTTGTATGTAATTATTTTTCTGAAATTGCCTTTCTACAACAAAATTAAAGCACGATGTGACTCCAGAAAATTCCTGCAGACAGAAGTTTCTGAAGCATGTACTTGTAACAGCAAAACTGGGGCTGGCAAATCTGTCAAGTGTTATGGTTGGCAGGACATGAAGTGCTGAATGCTCAGCAGAGCAAGGCCATAGCATTTCTCTGAACTCTAAATTCCTGCAATTTAAAACAGTGGAGTTTGGCTTGAGAACACAATTTTCTTTCCATTTGTTTTCATATATCTAGATTTTGAAAACTAAAGCACTCCCCTCTGTTTTGTTCATTGTTTTAGCTTTTCCTTGCTAAACACTTGAATACTTGCTGAGTGGCAGTAGCCAGCTAATAATACAAGCTTCTTGATACTGCTCCCCCTCTTTCTCAAGAGATAACAATATGTATGCACATTGCTTATACAGTTAGTGTTTAAAACATGTTATAGTGAACAATTTTGATTCTTAAAATGTGTAAATACTTAAAATGAGTAAATAAGCAGTAGTTTCACATGGAATGTGTTCTCCTATTTAGTGTTAACAGGTACACTGTGCCAAAGCTTGGGACAAAAGAAAGTCCTTAGTGTATGTACTGTTTAGTCATGCTTACATTTCAGGAAAATAATTAAGTGACACTTGATAGTGGTAGGAGTATAGGAGAGTCTCAGAAAATTGATCCAAGATTTCTCAGGGCATTAGACACAAGTTGGAGAACTCTTCATGCTTGACTTTGAACATTATTGCACATATGGTTTTAATACAGTATTGAGTTCCAGCAAAGCTTCTAAATGTTTTTGACTTTAAGTATGATGTTTTTTTTTTCTGCCAGATTGAAATAGATAATGGTGATGAGTTAACTGCTGACTTCCTTTATGAAGAAGTACATCCAAAACAACATGCTTTCAAACAGAGTTTTGCTAAACCAAAAGGTCCTGCAGGGAAGAGGGGAATACGAAGACTGATTAGAGGTCCAGCAGAGACTGAAACACCTAGTGATTAGAAACTGTGTTTATATTTGTTAAAGTATTGGAGTAAGAAATTAAATTCTGGCTTTTGGTAATGAACTGAAATCATTCCATTCATAGATACTAGGGATAAAAAAAAGCTCTTTTTACTCTTCTCTTTTCTGACCTCAACACTTTTTATATTGTTACATGATTATATTTGTTGACCGTGTTTTATGACATACAGAAGATCATTATTTTAAAGCTAGAAGAGAAAAACTAAGCTAGTACCCCTTTTTTAATTTAGAATCCATTATTTAATAGCTTTACATGTGATCATAAACTTTGCAGATATAAGACTATGAAGCCCATGCATTCTGTGGGTAAGTCACAGCTGTATTCTTATGCATAGCCTAATAAACCTGTAAGACTTTCCATGTGAGAAGAGATGAAGGACTACATAGCGTCATCCCAATTAAAACTTTACTTTTCCTTGTAGCACTTATGGACAATAGCAAATTAGAAGGTTGTGTTTGGATTTTGACAGGATGTATTGCTGGATTTTGTTGTTGTTTTGTTTGGTTTTGGTTTTTTTTCCTTGTAATGGAAAAGATAAACTAAAATCAGTTATCGTTCAATTAATATCAGAATTCAGGAATAGGTGGACGTTTTCCTAGGCAAAAACTTGGTCATATCAAATTTATAACTAATTTCTTGAATTATCTTTAAAGAAATCTGACATAAAACAAAATAGCTTTTCCAGACTTCTGTATCACTTGTAAGAATTACATATTAGGTACTGAATGACCAAGTAAAAGGTGATTAGAAGTTCATGAGTTAGTATACTCAATAGATTATGGAGCTGCTTTCAGAGCAATATGCCTAAAGTATCTAATTAATTAATTATCGGTGCACTTGGATCTAAAAATGTGGAAGTTCAGTAAAGATTGAAGTAGTCTTGCTTCATAGTAGTGAGTTATCCTTGAGGTCCTACTGTATTTGCAGTATCAACTGCAATTTTTACTTTCAAGGTATTCTAAAAATTACTTTTCCTAAATGTTTGAACTTCAGGAGTAACTTACATCTCTAATTTAAATCCAGCTAGGTCTTGAATAACTGCTGGCAGCAAGCCTCTAGCTAGGATTTCAGGGGTTTTTTCCTCCCTTCTTCAAAATAATAAAATCAGCAAGAATAGTCTAAACTTGATTGAACTGTAAGTAATGTGTTTAACAGGAAGAGGAAAAATAGATTATTTTAGTAAGTGCATTAAGGGAGAATTAGATGTGGAAATCAAGTACTGGATGACCTTAAATATTTAAAACTGTGTGATGAAGCAAATACTCATGAATAGATTATATTCCCTATGAGGATTGCTTTTTAGTGTCTTGTATGTGACCTTTGTGGGTTTTGAGTTTCGTTGGTTTTGGTTTTTTTTAAAGCTACATGGGAGTTGCCAGCTTTGGCTCATTGGATATTATTGTAGCTGCTGGATATACTTATTATAGAGCTGAATCGTGTGTTTACCTGGTGGAAGATGGAGTTTAACCTAGTTTTGTAGGGAATAATGTTTTGACACTAGTAGTTCCTGACAAAAAATTGTTTTATCTATTATTTTGTTTGCCTATACTAGCTTGCTATTGACATCTGAGATTGCACTATATAATGTGAAGGTTGCAATAGTTAGTTTTATTGTGGGTTTTTTATATACAGCAGAAATTTTACACTTTGGCTTTTTTTCATTTAATTTTACACACTACATCAGTCCAATTCAATAGCTCTTGATCCTCAGCTAATCTCCTGCTTGCCCTTAGGTCTTGTGCTCTTTTCCTGCCTCTTACTTTCTCCATCTAGGGTGAGGAGCTGGTCTTTGAAGTTTTTCTTCTGTACGATGTGGCAGGCAAGTGTCATTGTTTTTTAAATATGGTTTTTGTGTGTGCAGCTCATTGTACACTGTAATTAAATGTATTTTTAGATTAACTCAGAATATTTGCAACACACCTAATTCACTTTGGAGTTTTTGTTTTGGTTTGGTTTAAGGAGTGTAGCATTTAAAAATTGCTGCTAGAGGGTTGTGTGAATTTAGTATTCCTGCCCTTGTGCCAGCCATAGCAAGAATGCACATACCTCTACACTTTCTTGAGCCAGTAAAGAAGTTCAGCTTTTTGCGACTAAATGTTTTAAATAATGAACAGTTTGACCTAATAGGGTTGTGTGCATGTTGTGAGGGTTTTGTTGGATGTTTGTTTTGGATTTCTTTTCCCTGGTATTTTTGTTGGTTTGTTTTTGTTGGGTTTTTGTTTTGTTTTGGTTTTTTTTTGCAATCCTGCCCTAGGTAGATGAGGATAGGAGACAGAAAACTTAATCTGGAGGATGATGAGAGCTGGTTAAGTGATTATGCAAAAGCATTTATGATGAGCTGCTTTAGAGTTCAGCCCAAAGCAGACATTGTAAATTACCTTATGTGAAAATATTCTGTGTGATGTACACACCCTGCCCAGACATGAGTCAGTCATGTCCTGAGCATGTTTCCCCCTCACCTTTCTCCAAAAAGCGAATTGTATGAAGTCTTGCACTGCTGGCTGCTTCTCCAGGCCTCTTGTAGCTATTCTCCTAACAGCAATAAGAAGTATCTGTTCTTTTTGTACGATCTATCACGTTTACATCTACATAGTTGCTCCACTTCTGTTCATGAATGATCAGAACCAGCACAAAATGTGGGCATTAATCAAAGTTGCTCCTTTAACTGTCTCTGGTCATTAAATAATTGAAAGTGTCCATTCAAATTGTTGTTGGCCTTCATAAAGCCCAAAAGCAATGCAGCTGCTTGCAGTTAACTCACAAGCTATTAAATAGTTATTTAACAGGACAGGTGATTGTTTAATAAATGTTTATGTTGCAAGTTAGGGAGATCTTGATCTTTTAAAACACTCCTATCAAAGGTTACACTAATCAAGGTAAAAATTGCTCTGTTGCTCAGATTGACATTGTAAATAAAAGATTTTGTTTATAAGTGTGTTTATGTATTCAATGAAAGCCACCTTCAGATGCTAAAATTAACTAAGTTTACCTTATCTATTTTGTAATTTACTTTATAAATAAAGATTGATGCTTTAGCTTGGTGTTGTCTGAATCATTTCATAGTCTCTTTAATGAAGATCTATATTCTAACATCAGAATGTGTAATAGGCAGTTCCCATGGGACTAGAAAGTGACTGCAGGGTATAAGAAGGGAGGTGAGCAGAAACAGAATTCCTGGCTTTTGCTATTAGAGAAAAATCACTATGTTAGGAAAAGCTACTTTCCCATTGCTTTATAGGAGCAGCACTGAGGGCTCCATAGCAGTATCCAAGGGTGTTCTTGAGGTTTTTGTGCTTTCAGTAATATGCCCCTTCAAAAATTTCTTCTATCCTTTTAAAATGCTGAAGTAGTTGACTGGTGATTTAACAGTTGTATCTGTTTTTACTTGCTCAGCATGAACTACTATACGATACTACTGGATTTCTCTCAGCTCCAGTTCTATGAAACCAGATCATCCCATTACAAATAACTTGAATTACTCAAATTACTGATCTGTGTCCTAGAAAGCCTTATTATACTAACTAACACAAAGAAGTATGTATTCTAGGATAATTTAATGTTTTTGCAGGGCACAAAAGAAATTGAAGTCAGCTACTCTTATCCTCTGTTAGTGTCTAGAGATGTTGACTTTACTGTATGGAGACGTCAAAAAAAAATCTGGGGTGGGAAAGGGAAGTTCCTTCTCCTTGCCCCCTGCATATTAAAAATAAATAGTTGCCCGTAAGTTAGCTGGTTTTACCTAGTTAATTCCTAGTATTTTCATTCACTAAAGAAGTTCAAAACTTTTTTCTGAATTGTATGAAATGGTAGCTAACATGCTTCATTTTCAATGAGGAAGGGAAAACTACTGCCAAAACCTCACTGCTGAGAGCAGCACTGCAAATAGTAATGGTCTAGTATGACAGAGCAGGAAAATGTTCTACCATACCAGAGGCAAACAGAGCTGACCAGGGAGTAGCTACAGCAAACAGACTTCTGGACAACACTATAGCTGTATTCCAGCTCCTGGGAATAGTAAAAAGCAGACGTGATCTAATAAGAAACCTTCACGTAGCAGCTGGAGATGCTTAAAACTGAAGAATGGTTTCAGCAGATTTTATTCTAATTAAGCTTTATAGCAGCTTTTTTCTCCAGGTTCAGAGCTGTACAGCTTTATTCCATGCAGCAACGTTACCATAATCTTATTAACAGAAATACACGCAACATAAACTGATAATTATTTCCAAGGCTCAAAGTTTTAATAGTAGAAAGAAGTAATAATGCTAAGTAGTAAAGTACAGAGGATTTTTTTAATGTTAACAGTTTTTTACAATTTATACTTTAAAAAGCTAGAAGCCATTAGGTAGATCCTTTTTTCTAAATTGAGCTAGCAATTTGAAAAGGCAATACAAAGTGAATAAATAGAAATCTAATGATTCTGATCATTACATTAGAAATCACATGCTTCCTACAACAATAGATATATATTCCTGAATGAAGTCACACAATCACAGAATTTCAAATTTAACTGTAGGCCAGACTATGTTCCTATCCCTAAGCTATTAAGAAAGTTCATGAGGTGCAAAATGGATTTATATGAAAATAACATCTTTCATTTACAATGGTAATACGTTCATACTTAGTCCAAAGTATCTGGACTCTTACTAGTCACTTTCATTCCATTTTCAGTCTGCTTTGATCTGTCAGTGTTTCTGTTTTAAAAACCTTTCCATTTATACTTTCAGAAGTGTATTTTTGTATTTAGTTAATACACACACACATATATATATATATTAGAAATAGCTTAATTATTTGATTAAGTAAAATGCAGAATTGGTCTTCACGTCATTATTCTGACCCCTTTAAGAAAAGCAACCATCTGTATTTATAATCCATATGGAATCCTCTCCTAAAAATACTCAATCCTCCTAAAATAGTCAAAGTAGCTAAGAGTCTTCCTGTGAATAAAAATTAAATGGTTTGTGATCATAGAGTTCACTGTAAGAAAGCATTTTCAAGTGTAAATGTATCTGCACAGCAAGATAACTGTTTTGCTTGGGAATCCTTGAAATGATAAAACAACCTAGAAAGTGTCTTGCAGTATTTATTTGACTAAAACTAACACCAAGAAGACTTTTTGATAATAATAACATTCACAAACGGTACTAGGCCATTCACACTAATATGAATTGTCAAGCTAAAATATTAAGTAGAAACTTGTTTTAAGTGGCTAATACTATTGTCATTTCCCAAAAAAATGACATTAGGTACCATTACAGCTATTAAATGGTTTTGTCTTCAATAGATGAAGCTCTAGTACACCTGATCAAGAAAGCAATTTGCAGAAAAAACATTCTGCCCAGTTACAGTCATGCCTTTGCAGCAGACATACTAGATATTTGGAAATAAAAAGAATCAAATAGATTATAATACAGAAATGCATTTAAAAAGCTGCAGGAGAAGATGATGTACCAGCAGTGCAATTTGTTAATACAAGAAAGAGTTTTCCCATGTTAAGGGCCCAGTTACTAAGGATATGTGAAAGAGCTGCTGACAGGCCAACAGCTCACCTTACATGTGTCCAGAAAGTTCTGGAAAGCAGAACTGCGGATGATGTTGCACTAAATACTAATTAAATATTTGGTACTGGTGTCTCCATTACAGAAACACATACTGGTGTATCAGAAGAAACACATTATCAAGTTTTTATCTCTTGGAGCTGCTGTTGGACCTGGAAGAGAACAGGCAGAAATATAATGAACTGATACTGTAACCATATGCAGGGGACACACCCACACCCACACACACCCAAATAAGCTTTTTTTCTGAAAGACTACATACCATCTTAATGTCTGGCCTTCTGGATTTTTTGTCATTCAGACACCGATCAGCAATTGAATACATTTTATGAATTGAAGGTATATCCCAGTCACTCATCTTTTCATCAACATAATCCTCAATAGTTGCTTCCTCATCCTCAATTTCATCTTTTATACTTAACTACGAGAGAATTTGAACCAACAAGCAGATAACATTGTAAGTACCTGAACAACATGTGAGAGTATAAATAAACTATAATTTTTTATTAATTTATTAATTTTTTTTCTATATAAAATTTCTTAAAGCCCTAACATACAGATTTAACTGCCTCCCACTTCAAGGCTCAGTTTTTTACTATTGTCTCTTTTGTAAGAAAAGAGGCACAATCAACAAAGTATCCTAATAACCCACAATTGGTAAGCTTAATTTTTAATCACTTTTATAAAGCCTCTTTCTGTAAATGAATGTCTGTCTGTAAACTAAACCTCTGTCTCCAGTCTCAGTGGCTGCAGTATCTGCTGGAAACTTCTAGTCAGAAATCAAATTTTAAATCTGACTGGTTTAGTCCAGAAGTTCTTAGTTCCAACACATTTGAAATGGGTTATCTGTAATCACATACACTGTTTGAGGAAGCATACATGAATAAATAAGAGGCAATGAGTAGAGGCAGATCTTCTGCCTTCCTCTATGGATCAGTCTTTGGGTCAGTCGGTCATGAAATTGCTAACCAACATTCAACTACCTCAAAATTTTCCTTTCAAGCTAATGATGCCATATGGTCTTATACTGACCATTCTCTTTATGATTCCAAAAGTACATTACAAAGATAAACTGTACCAGTCATATTCCTTATTAGATCCTATCTATGAAAAAGCCCACTTTAAAAAACCTGAGTCCTCTATGGTGTTTACAAGCTCAACATGATAATTACTGTGCTAGTCCAGAAGACACAGCTTAGAAGGACAAAAAAAATTATTAATACTACACTGGTATTCCTAAATATTTGGAAAAAAGTGATTTGTACTGTTCCAAGCAGTATGGAACAAAATCAGTCCAGACCTCAATGCTATTTCATGCTTAATAAATAAATTAGTTTTTATGTAAAAAGTATTCTAGGAAAACCTTGGATTAAGTAGTTGAGAATTTAGGCTGAATTCTGAAGAGTCTTGTCAGGTTTTTAATTCAAGAGAGTGAGCTCTGAGACATTAGTTTAGTCTACTAATTAGTAGACTGAATTACTGAACTGAAGAGTAAAGAAAATTCAATCCACTTCTCACTCCACAAAAAAAGCACTAACATTTCAAACTTCACTAAGGTTAAAAGCATAAGGTACTTCCAAATTGTTAGTAAAGTTGAAGAAGATGAAAATTGATACAGAACCATAAACAAAAGAGATTAACAGTTCAGAATGTTTCAGGGAATGAGGAATTATCAGGTATCTGGGAGTATGTTAATAAAGTAGTATGGTATTACTGAAGAAGCAGTACCAAAACAAAGAATTCCACAATCAGATTAGAAGATGATGACCTTGAGGGTTGAACAAATCTACCAGCCAAGAGATAAAAGTTTCAGCCTCACCTCTAAGACAAACATTGACAAAAAAGCTGTTTTCACAACTAGGTATTTTGATGACTAAGTTGATTGTCTCAGGACCCATTAACTGACTATGATTTCATATAAAATGATCCTGGAGCAGTGGGAGGGGAGGAGAAAGCATGAAGAACATACCAGCAACTGCGGCTCCCGGCTTTCATCTACTGGAGGAAGACCCGTTATTATTTCTAGTAAGACCTAGGAGGAAGAAAAATCAGAAGAGAAAATAAAGCACAGAATAACCCTTAGCATATATATGATTTGCAAAAAGGAGCATGACCTCCAGCCTGTCAACAAATACTCTCAGGATCTGTGTTTGTCCAAAGATTTCCTATACAATTCATTGTTTTTGTCCCTACCTTTATTTTCATTAACTGCTATTAGAAGTGTGGCTTACAAATTTCAACACAAGTTATTCTCACCCTACGTGGTGCTCCTTCACAGCAAGACTGAAGGATTTCCAAACTATTCATGCATAAAATTGGGCCTACCTTCCCATGAAACTAAATGCTGTGAAGGAAGTGGTCAGTACTAAGTAGGGTCTTGGATCTACTCAGAATGGATTCATTTTTCTTCCAAATATTAAGCTCATGTCTTTTTTGTACTCAGCTCTAAGGCAAATCCAACACGGACATTGTATTTTTGGTGTGAACAGAGTAAAACACAATAATTCTGGACCATTTTCCTAAATTTTCTTTTTCAGCCTGAGTTACACTTTAGTCCAATAATGCAAGCAAAAACAATGTTCCACACCACTTCAAACCACATTTAGCTAGAACCGGGAGTATTATTTCACTCTGGTCTTTTACATAGCAGATCAACATATTCAAATGATTTTAACACAGTCAAAGTTTAGAAACATTATCTTAAGAAAATCTCTATTGGGAAAAAGAAAATTGTAGACCAGAGTAATAACTTCATTTCAGATACTCTTGATTTTGTGTGCTTTTATCATTTACAAAAGTCATATACTGTTTCCCACATTCTACTTACTACTCCAAAACTGAAGATATCAGATTTAGGTGTTATCTCTCCTCGCAGAGCTTCAGGTGCCATATAGGCTGCTGTTCCAACAATTCTTTCAGTCATGATTGTCTGTGTGAATGTTACAGATGCTCTTGCAAGGCCAAAGTCAGAAATTTTGGGCACATATGTATCAGTTAATAAGATATTTGCACTGGTGGAGAGGGGAGGGAGGGGAGAAACAAAAAATAAATGAGAATTTCCCAAACAGTACAGACTAATAATTCTTTACTAACCAAATATAAGCTGCTATTTTGACTGTCTTGAAAGCTAAGATATTTATACATTATACATTATTCATAAAACAAGTGATGTAAATTTAGTTTTGTTGGAAATCACTCCATTTAAAAATTCATTCCTCTAAATAAATTAAGAGCTGACTGGAAGAACATCCATGTTTTTTCTTGTATGTGCATGCATGCATGCAGAAAAAAAAAAAAAGGCAAAACACAAGGAAAAAAACTAGACACTCCCCCTACCCCCAAACCTTAAAAATACAAAACTTTCTTTTAACAGACCAATTATGTTACATATATGGTTTGGCTTTAAGAGGGACAATAGAGAATACTTAGCTCTGATCAACTTCTACTGGATCACAGTTTGATTCTTACAGTCTAAATCTCTGCTCAGAACTAACAAAAGCAGGTTTTCTATACTATTATCTAATGCTATGTCAACCATGACAAATTCATGTGCCAAATGAATAATACTCTTATTCTTGTCTTGAAAGAAAACCAGAAAACTTATTACTGCTAGAATATTGTATGTGCCATGTTTTCACTCGACCTCCACCTTTTACTTTCCTTAAAAAACAAACAACCCTGACAAATGAGGCTCATCTCAAAGTCCTTAATACTTTCATAAAATCCTCAGTGGGATAAATTACAGCAGAAATCTACTGGGTTTTAAACTTGTACTACTTAAAACCATTATAAAATAACTCGATTTAATATTTATTTATTAATTTTATTAATTAATTTTAAAATTAATTAATTTTATTGATTTTATTAATTTATTTATTTATTTGTTTGTTTTTCTAATCCCTGTAATGGAACTGTAAGAAATCCACATAGCCTGATACAAAATATAACACTTTCTAGAAAGTTATATTTCTAACTTCCCCTTCTTGTTCACCAAACCTGAACAAAATTAACACAGTTTTAAGTTACAATGATCACTTGATGTTAGAACTGCTGTAAATAATGCTAGGTATATGACCACTACAAAAGGCCAGACACTTGTCAAGGCATCATCCACTAACTGGTCTCCTGTTTAAAGCTCAACTTCTTAAAAAAAAAACAAACCAAAACAAAAAAACCAAGATCACAACTTCATAAATCTCAGCTTCTTATCAACTTCAGTCAAGTCCAAAGAGTGGTCATTTTTTGGGTAAACCACAAAAAGCACAACAAATGCAAGTTTTACTGCAACTTTCAAGCTTCAAAAGAGAACTGAACTATTTGCTGGGCATAGCCAACCCAAAAAACTATGAACAATTGTGAGAACACCCATTAAATCTTGTCCCCTCTAGCCTAGGGAAGCTCTTCTCGTGTTTGTGTGTTTATGAATGGTCTCTACATGTCACAGCAAAATGAAGACTGAAGTAATCTTCTTAGATGTCTCTTCATCTAAGTGTTACCTGGGAGTGGCAGCACTATTAATATTACCAATCAAATCTACTGAACTACTCACACAACAAGTTGCAAAATGTTAGTCAAACAAAACCCCAAAACCCAATTCTCTAATAAGATCAACTCACAGCAGTTAGAAGGGTAGAGGCAGTGTAAGGTATAAAAGTGCATCCCTTCCAGTCATTACACTTCTCCAGAGGCTTAAGCAGGGAAAAAAGATGAAACAAACTGTCAAAGCAGCAAGCACACAACAAGGCAGCTGAAGCAAATGCTTGCTCCCCACAAGCTGGGGAGCAGCCTTCACAAAACTGAAGTTGCCTGTATTTAGCAGAGCTGCCAGAAGCCTGAAAGCTACGGAAACATTCATCCATAACACCCGATCAGTCAGTTGCCCCTTGTTAATCATCAGAAGGAGTAAGGCATTTGGGGCTTTTCTTCAAAGATTTGGGCTGCTTTTTTTTAAAAAATCAACATAGTAAATTGTAGCAGGAAAGGGGAAAGAACAACAACAACAAAAACACCAGAAAAAGCCAACCAAACTCTACAACAAAACCCTCACCTATTTTGAGTTCTGATATCCACAGGAAAAAAAACTCTGGTATAACGAGCAATGAACATTCATTATCATTGAAGAACCCTGAACTTTATGAACCTGACTGAAGTAATGTTACTGTATTCATAAAAAATAGGAGTAAATCAAAGGAGACGCTCTGAAAAAGTGTTCTCTGAAAAAAAAAAGGTGTGTTTTTATCTGAAAAATTCCCTATTTAAAAATTATTGTTGTTCAACAGCAACTTCATTAGAAGCAGTTGTAAAGAACAGAACTTTGTGTGTTCTCATGGCATTGAACTATTTGAAAGTAACATATTATGATAAAAATTACAAAATTACAATTTACATATTATATTTATAACACAAATTACAATTACAATGCAAAATCTCATGGCTGGAAAGCTGTCCAGCAGCTAAGGGAGCTGGCAGAAAAGGAGCCTCAGGGAAGACCTTATAGCTCCCTACAATTAACTGTCTGACAGGAGGCTGGAGCCAGGCAGGTGTCTGTCTCCTCTCCCAAGCAGCAAGCAATGGGACAAGAGGAAATGGCCTCAATTTGTGCCACGGGAGGTTAAAATTAGGTGTTAGGAAAAATTTCTTCACCAAGTGAAGCAGTGAAAGAGGCTGCCCAGGAAAGTGGTGGAGTCACCAGCCCTGGAGATATTTAAAAGACACGCAGATGTGGGCACCTGGGGACGTGGTTTAGCGGTGGACATGGCAGTGCTGAGTTAACTGTTGGACTTGATGATCTTAAAGGTCTTTTCCACCCCAAGCAATTCTATGGTTCTAGCCCCATAATTCTCTTTAGAAGTCTGTACTGGTCATGTCCTTGTGGCACAGATAGTATTGTGGTGATGGACGTCACTTGCAGAAGATTGTGCCCTTGACTGAAGTAATGCTTTTTGCAGTTTGTTCTCTCTAAAATTACTTCCACAGGAGAAAGATGAAAAAGAAAAATCAGAATGTGAAAATACAGTCAGCAATATTCTGCATCTTTTACCTTTTAATATCTCTGTGAATGTGATTATTTTCATGCAAAAAGTTGATGCCATTTGCTGTACCTTGAACAATTTTACACCTCATATTCCAAGGAATTGGTGGAGTTTCATCCTGGATTAAGAAGAGAGAAAGGTAAGTAAAAATCTGAAAAATATATATATGCTCACATAAACCAAAACAAACATACAAAAACACCCCAACCCAAAAGTGACTTCTTGCTTTGTTTTTTTGTTTTCAAGTAGATGATTAAAAACACTACCAGCATGCATTTTTTAATTGACTCGGGCAGAAATACATGCCTTTGTCACATTACATTCTTTTCCTGCATTTTGCCTTAGATTAAGTTGCCAGTTGCAAAAATGTTCTTGGTCAATGTTTGATTCTGACTCTCCATGGCCAGCTGCTCTGCAAAGACCTATCTGTATCTACTGCAACTCCCACTTTGTACTGGCACTGATACCAGAGCCTTCAACCCAAAGCAAATAATTCAAAGCAACCCACAGTTTTTACTAACAACAAGAAGTCAATCTTCCACTATTTTTGGATTTCTTGAGAGTTTAGCTTTATTTATGCTACTAACTAAACCTTAGAAGTAAGGACACTAACATTTCAAAACCAGCTCTTAATCTTTTCAGTGGCCAAACCAAAGCAACTAGTTATTTACTTAGGGCGAAGGCTAGAACATACACCATTTGATTAAATCAGAAGCATTTACACAAAATTATATTTTTAAAAAATGAAATTCACATTTACTTAGGTACTTCAGAAAGAGATAAGCAGTCTATGAGCATTGAATTATAACCACTCTCACAAGGACGATGAGCAAAGGTCAGTTTCACACTGCAGAATCTCAAGAACCAGCAGAGAACATGCCAACATAAGAACTGGGAACAAGACTGCAGCACCCTCTGTACTGCCTCACACAGGCACAGTCAGTCCAAGCTTCTGTGATGCTTCAGATACCAGTACATGACCAGTATTGACAGCCTGATTTGACTTTAATCTATCTAAAATGTTTGTGTAAAATCGTATTGGAAGAATACTTGTTATTGGAACACAAGAAGAAAGTAGTAAAACATCATTTGGCCATCACAGTTCAGTTCCATTTGAAAGACATTCCACAGATTCCTATACATTAGCAAAGTAAGGCAATTGGAAGCTAGAAAAGATTTCACTTACCAGACAAGCAAGTCTGTCAAGCAATGAACCACTGGGCATGTATTCATACACCAGACATGGCTGAGCACCATCACTTGAGAAACCAAGTAATTCTACTAAATTTTCATGCTGACATCTATAAGAAAAAAAAAATCCATTCACATGTGCTTTTAAAGACTCTCAACATCTGAAGGAAACACAAGGCAGAGGGAGTCCCAATGACTTGTTTCACCTCTACTGCACAAAGCCAGGTTTGTGTTGTGATGTTTTAAAACAAACAAAATATGACCGTGCTGTCAGTCCAAGAAACATTTTCAGTTAACATGCAAATCGTTATGTTGGAAAGACAAAAATTTTATAATGATGTACTCACTTTGCCATTATGTTTATTTCTTGCTCAAACTGCTGTTTCAGTTCCTGAACACTAACATCGACCATCTATAAAAAAGAAGTATTTGACATTAACATCATTGGTTCATAATAAAATGCACAGTTTTTCATTAAAAAATAAAAATAATTTTAAGCTTTTCTTAGTTAACTTTTCACAATACACCTTCTACCCAGTTCAAAAATAAAGTATCGGAACATGACTTTAAATTCCTTGGAACATTGTATAACTGGATAAATGGATCTAGTTTCAGCAGTCAACAACTTATTCCATTCATTGCAGATACCCCTAATAGCACTTAATTACAAAATTCAATATTCAGACAAAACAATGGTTACGAAGACTACAATTCTGTGACAATACCTATTTAGCTTGTGAATCTCAGCCATCCTAATCTGAAATTGAAACCTCTTTAGGACCCCTTCTCTTCTTGAGGATGAGGAGAAAACAACTGGGGAAGTGCTCTGCTCTTCCCAACAACTTGCTTAGCCCCTCAAAGGAGAGCTACAGAGAAGGCAAGAAGGAGCTCCTGTGACTGTGCTGACTCTCAACACTGATGGGACTAAGAATAAGTTTCTTAATCGAACTAATGTGTAACACGGTGACAACACTTTTTGAAATGTATCATTCAACACTTTTCACAATAAACAATATAAACCAGTCTATTCTATAAAGTGCATGGTCATTAAAATGAAAAATTTCCAGGACAACTCACAGCAATGAGCTTCTTGACAGCCACGTTTTTGCCATTGATGTAGCCTTTGAACACAATGCCAAAGCCACCTTCTCCCAGTTTATTACCTCCAGCTGATTCTGGTCGGGCATCAAAATTATTTGTAATGCTTTCCAAGTCATGAAACAAAAAATTCTGGAAATCTGAAAGACATTGACATTTAGCGTAAAACTATGTTTTCACTTATGGAACAATGTTTTCTGCTTCAGTTCTCTTAAACCAAAAACTAGGCTACCACACAAAACCTGACACAGTGGAGCCCCACTGCCAGCTCTGTGATGAAAATACTAGAAACACAAAAGGAAGGCAGATAAACATATATAATTACCTATGCATCATTTTCTTCACAACTAGCACTGTAGCATGCATTTGATTGTATTTCTGATTCATACTTGTAATACAGGTAGTAGAAATTAAACGTGTAGCAGATAACAGAGAAAGCCACACTGCCTTATATATAAAAAATACACCAAGATTACATCATGTTTCTGGCAGCAACCCAAAAGTGAACCTTTAGGAAGGAACAGACCAACCACACACTCTCCTAAATTGCCTTCTTTAGTCATCTTTTGTCCAGCATTCTTAGTAATTTCTGACATACAAAATGTAGTTTTAAAGCATGAGATACTGAACAGTCTATAAAATAAGTATTGGAAAAGGGCAACAGGATTACATATGGCAAGAAAGAAATTGCACTTTAATTAACAGTTAAATTTTCCCTCAAAGTAGGTGACTTGGTGTCTAACACTTAAATTTTCCCTCCCACCAAAGTAGGTGACTTGTTGTCAAGGTGCAAGATGCTGTTTCCCACAGATGCACCATGACAAGAATAGAGTCATCAGTCTCATGCACTGCTATGATTTATTTCACATGTGGTGAAGGACAGATCAGCAGAAAAACAGCATTGAATTCTACCAAAGGAAATGTCTACCTGTGTTACTGGACTGTGAGCTGCTGTTTTCTTCACTTGAGTAGGAAGAATCTGAATGCTGCTTCTCAGTACTCTGAGCCAAAACAGGCTTTACAGATGCCACTGCTTTTTCCTGTACAGGTAGTTGTTTCTCATGTATAGGCAAGGTTTCCTGTGAAGAAAGAGGTAATGTAACTTCTTCTGGCATCCTTACAGCTTCTGAAAAGGGAATTTAGAAAAAGTGTTAACTACATTAGGAACCAGACAGAAACTAAATAATATAATAAATAATACTGGTTAATGCCAGTATTTTTGAAAATTAGGAGACACATAAGCATCACCAGGTTATATTCTACCATCATGTGTAAACTCCAGCACTCTTACTGAAACTTGAAACTCTTACTTAAACTGTTATTACAAATTATAGAAAGTAGCAAATATATTCACTTTCGGTTATTTTAACCTAATCCTTTCTGATTTTCGAATTAGTGTGAAACTCTTTAGCATCTTAGAAAACTGAGAACACAGTACAAAATGTACAAGAGTAACAGTTACCTGGAAGCAAAAGGCTTGCTGGTGCTAGGAACTGATTCCTGATCAGCAGATCCACAAGATCAGCAACTGTACAGTTTGTGGTTCCCCAGTCATAAAGCAATTCACACGTGGGGCTCTTTCCCATTTGTACAAATGCCTCAAATCTCCTTAAAAGATACGTTAAGATCAATATTTAAAAAAAAGGAAAAAATTACCTCAAGAAGCATGAAGGGAAAGAGATTAAAGGCAAATGACAAAAAAATCCACATTAAAAAAATAATCTGAATGCACAGCAAAACCCACAGATCTTCTGAAAAAAAAGCTGAAAAAACCTAAACAAATTCAAAATCATAGTAAAAGCATGCGAAAAACTATGGGAAATACACATATACATGGTTTCAGCTGTTTGTCTAGGATCCATAATATATTGGCACCTTGGACTAACAGAGAGGAGAACGTCAGCCAGAGACAGAGAGTAAGCCAAACCCAGATCAAATGGCAAAAATAATTGTTTTACATCCATTTAGCATTCACACTCCACCTTGCATATTTTGAGATGGGCATTAAGACTGGAAACCCAAGATGATATATAGAGCATCTAAAAATCTCAGTCTTTGAAACAGCTTCAACAAGGATTCAACAAGCCCTTCAAGCAATGAGGTGCTTATAAAATATCATGAGCATTACTTCTCAAGTAAACTTGTTAGTTTTAGGTCTCGGGCTCCCCGTATTTGTTGGTCATTTTCTTGGAAAGTGAATTAGAAGTTACAATACAGCAGTATCTTGGGCACAATAACATCAATGTCTACTAGTCCTGAGGGTACAGAAAGTTATGCAGCTAGCGCTGTAAAAATACCTATGTCTGTACTTCTAATTAATCCTAATTTCTTCACTCAATTTTCTGAGGCTTGCTTAAAAACCGAGCTGCAGTACAATTAGGAGAACAGTTACCTTGCATTCCCTAAGGAAACGGGACTGTAAGACTCAAGTGCCCACGAGCACACAAAGTGCAGCAGGTTACAGTAACGCAATGGAAAAGGGGATTAACAAGGTATTTATGCTGAACGGGCAATGCACGAGTTTACGTGACGGGACTTTCATGTAGGACCTTATGTGCACTTGGCTGTATCTGCTTTCACCGGATGGGTTGGTTATATCCACCGCAAGTTTCTTCCACCCTTCCTGCGGGTCGAGGAGCTCTGCCAGCCGCCTCACGAGCCCGTAGCTCAGGCAGCGGACGTGCGTGGAATCCGTCACGGGCTCGCCCATGCTCCGCTCCTGTGGGACACAGGGTTACCCGTGCGCCCGGCGCGGCGCCACAGCCGCCCCCGCCCTCACGGCTCCCACAGCCGCCTCCGGCCCGGCGGGGCCGCCCCAGCCGCGCAGCTCCCGCCCACC
>VWZP01010162.1:101616-160713 GCA_013396995.1 Dicaeum eximium
GCCGCGGGGCCCACCCGGAGTCCCCTCACGCCTCACCGTGGCTTCCCGGCCGCGGCGCCCTAGATGCCCCCGGCCCGCCCGCCCCGCTTCCCATCGGGCGGCCCCGGCGCGCCGCTTCCCCCTCCACCGCTAAAGCTTCCCCTTTAAGGGGGCGGGGCCCAGCCCCCGGTGCCGCTGACGTCACCGGGACGGTGAGGACAAAGCGGAAGCGCTCTCCCACCTGGCGCTCCCATAGGCGGCAGAAAGGGACCCCGCCCCCGGCACGACCCATGTCCGGCCGCGAGGAGGGGGGGCTCGTTGCCTCGTTGTCTTTCCCCCCGGCTCTGGGCAACTTGGTAACGCCCTTGGGCCCCCTTGGTGGGAGGAGGGCGAGGAGGGGCCGTGGTGCCGCCTGGCGGCGGTTCCTGGGATCGCGCGGGCCTGCCGCCTGTGTCTGTCTGTCCGTGCCTCGCTCCCTGCCTGTGTCCCTGCATCCATCCATGCATCCATCCATCCATCCCTGCCTGCCTGCCAGTCTCCCTCCTGCCTTCCAGCAGCCTTTGTTGTAGCAGTTGATGCTATTCCGCCCCTCTCCCTTTTTCCTCTCCGCCCGCTGCAGGTGCGGCGGGAGCGGGGCAGGCCGCAGCCATGCTGCCCTCCTTCACTTACGTGACCGAGCACACCGGCTTCCGCGGCACTATCAAAAACTCGCCGCGGGACTTCGTAGTGACAGAGCTCGAGGTGCCCCAACTCTTCCCCAGGGACACCCGAGCCGAATTGCTCCAGGAGACCAGCGAAGCGCCGCCGGCCCAGGGCAGCCCGTGTCGGCGGGAGCCCAAAAAGCGGAGGACGGAGCCCCCCGGCCCGAGCGCCCCCCGGTGCCCCCGGGATGCTGCGCCCGGCGGCCCAAGCCGGGCGGGAGGCGGCTGTGCCGCATCCCCTGGCAAAAGTGAGCGTGAGGGAGAGCCCGAGCTGCAGTCCGGCCTCGGGGAAGCCCCTGTGCTGGAGTCCTTACTCGGCAAGCCCGTGAGCGAACTGCTCTGCAAATTTGCCTGCGATCTGAAGGATGCGTGGCGCTTGGAAAACAACGCGGATGCCGGTACTAGGGAGTTCTCGCTAGGACTTAGGCTGGACAAGAAAATTCGGGCTGATCTACACAGTGCTGTTAGGCAGAAATTCCCCTTTCTAGTCACTGTTACAAAAGACAATGAAATGATTGTAAAAGGAAATCCTGATTACAGAGAACTTTGTCAATTAGTGACTGAAAAGGAAACAAGTGGTTTCTTTAAATTTTTAGATGCAAAGTTAGAAAATTCTACATTTTCTTTTGAGCCTGATGGAAACAAAGAGCATAGAAAAGTTGTTCACCACTTTATCAATAGAAAATTTGGAAAGCTTTTAGAAACAAAATCTTTTACCGTGACAGATGTCAATGATCAGCCAAATATGGCAATAATGGTACGGTTTCGAGAAAAACATTGCTCCAGAAAAAGGTGTGCTGGTGGTTTTCAGGAGAAACAAGATGTTTATACAGGTAAATACTACATTTTTAGTGAAGGTGGCAGGTATTATGTTGTTCTGTAGAAAAACTGAAACTCAGGATCATTTTTATATGACACATAGGCCTGTGGAATAATTGTTTATGTTGAAATAAATCATTTTCCATGCAGTGCTGTTACATCCCTGGAGAATGAAATGGAGGAATCAAGTTACTGCAGCTATTTGGTATAAACTGCTCACTGATAATGGTTACAGTTGTTTTGATTGTAGCCACTAACTAACTCTGTGGCATTCCCAGGGTGATAGCTTTCCCTTGAAAGTAATTGTGGGATTTTAGGAGGTGCATCTAGATACTGAACAAATTACTAAGGTCAAATTTGACTTATGGTCTCATTCTTCAAAACAGTTTCTGATACAGAGAATGTTTCTCACAATACATCCATGCATGTCTGTTGAATTGTGTTGCATTTTATGAGATACTCTTTTTAAAGGCATCAGGGTTTTTCGTTGGTCTGAGTTTTGTGTATCTTTTTTTTTTCCCTTCTGTGCTGTAAAAGTCCCATTTGATTTCATTTTGTGGGGTAGGAGGACAGTTTCTTTACAGTTTCCATGCTGTTATGAGGGGAAGAACCTGCCCATCTGTCATGGCAGAACACTGAAACATGACAAGTTCCTAATAATTCTGAGATGGTTGTTTCAGCTTTCACCCTTCAGAAAGAAAACCTAGAAACACTAGAAGCAATCGGCTTGTTGGCAGCTGAACTTGATGTTCTTCCTTCAGACTTCAGCTACACTGGCATCAAAGATAAGAAGGCTATTACTTTGCAGCCTATGGTTGTGAAGAAGGTGACTCCTGAGAGGTACTTGGAATCTGGGTACAAGCTGTTTAGCACCGAGATTTTGGTGTTAATAAGTATCAACATGGTATGATCTCTTGAAATGTTCTTACTGATGTGTCTTTCCCTTGCCTGTATAGAGCACAGTGGAAATGGCTTTAATCTTTTGTGACTTTAGGGAATATGCAACTTAGCACTCAAGTCAGTGGTAAAACTCCACTGCCTTGGACTCCACTCCAAACTGGACTGTAAGGCCAGTTGTCCAAGAGATAATAGTAAAACTTTGCATTAGTGTTTAAATGATGAAGAAAAATAGGTAAATGCATCCACACAGCAAGAGAAATAAATATTTTTTTATAAATAAACAGTTTATGAATTTTTTAAAAAATTGTTTAGAATTCAAACTCTTATGCTGAAATTTTCCTTTGATTTTAATGACTCTTATTTACACATATGAACAAAGAAATTGAGTGGATATTTTAAAGGGTAAATATTTGAACTGTCAGCTGTGTTTCCAATTACAAGCATGTGCGAGCACACCCAGAGAATCAGTGCACTGAATTTGTTTGTGCTAAGGCTGACTGAGAAAGAGCAATTGTGTTTTGGAGTCTGCTAGAGCTCATTACCTTTTCTTTTCCTTTCTCTTTAATGAAAACAGGTTTTGAGGAGTGAAGAGTAAAAAAATGTCTAGTTTTTTTCAATTAAAAAATTAAAAATTCAGTGCAGTTACTGTGAGAAAGTTTGATGAATTGCTTCATTCCAGCAGCTGTCAATATCGTGAAAATGCCAATCATGCAAACATTTTAGAAGTATTCCTGGATTATAATTAAATTTTAAGACTTCTATCTCTGCATTTGATTTGCTTTTCTCATAATGATTGTTTTACATCCCATTTTATTTTTTGAAATGTTTTTAGTATCAGTGCAAAGCTGAAAAAGACCATTAGAAGTTGTATACCTTTAGTAGAGGATGGTGCATAATTTCTCCCAATTATTTATTCAGGTTGAAGGAAATTGGAAACAAAATGGAAAAAAAGGGTATGAAGATATACAACATCCGTCCAGCATACCAGCACCTCAGACTTGGTCAGCTGAAGGGCAATCACTTTGACATAGTTGTGAGAGATCTCCAACACCACACTCATGACTCCTCTGCAGATTTGAAGGAGAGAATATCTGAAGCAATGGAAAGTGTGGAGGTAAGAAAGACTCATGGTTGCTGATAATGAACAGAGTTTTAATTCTTTGCTGTTATAGAAAGTACTTTTAAGGAAAGGCCATGTAATAGCACAATAATGGTAATATTGCCTAAGTTTGGTGCTTTTTGCAGTTTTATCTCTTTCCTGCATTACTTAGGGAATCAGGAGTAAAATTGCCTTCCAAGAAGGGATTACAAGTGAATTGATTCCGTGTAACAGACAGAATCCCACAGAATCACAAGGTTGGAAGAGACCTTCAAGATCATCGAGTCCAGCCCAGCCCTAACACCTCAATTAAACCATGGCACCCAGTGCCACATCCAGTCTTTTTTTAAACACATCCAGGGATTGTGACTCCACCACCTCCCTGGGCGGGCCATTCAAGTACTTGATCACACTTTCTGTGAAAAACTTTTTCTTACTATCCAACCTGTATTTCCCTCAACGCAGCTTGACACTGTGTCCTCTGGTTCTGTCAGTGCTGCCTGGAGAAAGAGACCAACCCCACCTGACTCCAGCCACCTTTCAGGGAGTTGTAGAGAGTGATAAGGTCACCCCTGAGTCTCCTTTTCTCCAGGCTAAACACCCCCAGCTCCCTCAGTCGTTCCTCACAGGGTTTGTGTTCCAAGCCCCTCACCAGCCTCGTTGCCTCCTCTGGACGCGCTCAAGCGTCTCAATGTCCTTCCCAAACTGAGGGGCCAGAGCTGGACACAGCACTGTGTCCACTGTGTCCAGAGACCCCAGGGTGGTGCAGCAAACAACAAGGGGAATTCAGTAACCAATGCGTATGGATATAAGAGCCATTGCTGCACAGAGCCAGGGCCAACCAAAGTGGTGGCTCTCACTGTGGCAGATGAAGGGGGAAACAAGGTACTTACACATCCATATAATGTGTATGTGATACGTGTATACACACACATATACTCAGTGCACATGACAGCTGGTTGCCTTTTTTGGTCATGTGAAGAACATGCCTGGTTGGCTTGGATGAAGAACTTTAATGGTATGAACATATGTGGAACATCCATCTCTGAGAAACAAGATTCCCCTGAAATGCAGTGGATTTTAATTCTGCTTTCCTTAGTCCTGAAGGAAACTCTGATCATCAGACATTCTTAAACCACCAAGAAAAATAAAAGCAAATAATGGAAGGGAAAAAATATAGATATTTTTTACAGTTTTGATTTTCTTGCTCTATCTTTCAAAGTAATAACTACAATATAAATTGGTTTAAGAAGATTAATCCAGGAATAAAGTCTTGAATGAAAACTACCCAGTGTGCAAAAGCAAAATACATTATATGTATTTTGGAAATTAATTTTATTATTGAGAAAAACATTCGGCTGGTACTATAATGCTTTCTTCACTCCATCTAATTTGTTTTATTTTTCTGTTTGAAAAATGAACCAAAATTCCTATGACTGTGTGTGTCTTGTTTTATTAGATTTACCTTACTGGTCAGAAGATGAATGACAAAACACGATACATATTAATCCAAAATATGCATTTTTCATCTTCTGTGAAAGTAAAATTGTGTCTGGGACTGATAGGTGTCCAAAGCAATATTATAAAATTTGAACCTAATAACCATTTGTAAAACAAATATATGTTTTGTGTTTGTCTACTCCATGTGTACTTCCTGTTTTCTAGAAAAGGGTGTTCTCCTTGGGTCACATGACTGATTTTACTTCTCACATGACCCAGAACTCATCAGGAGGTTTAAAATACCAATTAGCAGAAGTACTCACTTTTGACCTTTATATTCAAATAATAACAGAAAATATCTCATGTGAAAAAGATTAGTGTTTTTAAGAAAAAATGTCCAGTGGTTACTGTTCATTCGCTGTGCTGCATTTGCTTGGGTAGAGATTCCATAATCTGACACATTTAAAAAGCTTAATTACTTTGACTTGACCTGTAGTTGTAATTATAATAATTAACTATATAGAAACAATTTTGTTTCATTTACCTGGGATCTATTAATAATGTGAAGACAATGGTAGAACTTGATTGTCTTTTTAGTGCCAAAATATTGTAATGAATTACGAGTTTTGCTTTTGTTTCACGTAACTTCTGATACTGGTTTTATGCATTTCGGATGTAAGTATAGATGAATGTGTGTTGTCTGCCTGGTCTTATTAATCATACCCACTGCTTTCATGCATGTAACATATTTATTCTTTCTCATTCTAGACAAAAGGTTTTGTGAATTACTATGGACCTCAGCGATTTGGACAAGGACAAATTGTTCAGACAGATCAAATAGGATTGGCTTTACTGAATGAAAAAATGGTATTTCCATTTTGTAATTTGAGTACTTACTGTCAAGAGAATTTCATATTAGTGTTGCAATATCTAACACTGGAGTTGACCTTCTCAGTGAACAATTTCATTTGTGAGATAAATCCATCTGCGTGCTGGAAGCAATTGCTAGATCAGTTTCAATAACATAAGCATGAAGATATTCATAACTGAAACTAAAACCTTTTTTAAACAGCAAGTGAAGCTTTAAATAGTTCTGGGGTAATAGTTCTGCCTATGATTGGAATGTGATAGGGGTTGTCATCATGCCACTTGGCAGGAAAGTGGTTGCATTCCATACAAGGTTTGAACACTGAAAAGAAGCAGTCTTCATACAGTGTTCATTCATGGTCCTGATCACCTCCAAACTGTAGCTTCTTTATCCTGCTGGGAGTCTGTTTACTTCTTAAAAATGTCACATAAGTTCATAAGAAAGCATTTGCTTTTTCAATACTGTAGTAATTTATCTGCTATATATAAGAGATTGCTGCTTTCCATTATTCCTTGACTACTTTCCCAAACTCTCAGTTCTGAGCTTATTAAGTAATAATTAATAAGATAAGAGTAACGTACTTTTCAGTATATGTGGTATCGTTTTTGGCACAGGTAAAAGACTAATCAGACAGTACAAAGTCAAAAGGATACTTGAGTATCCTTTTCTTCTAATCTTGTTTTGATTCTGAGCAATATCAGGAAAACTTATCTTTCAAATACAAGAATCAAGATTTAGGCAGCCCATGAAAGTTGCTGTTGATGTATCTGACATCAGATAGCAGTTGGACCAGAGGAGTCCCTAAGGAGTAATGATTTAAATCCTTAGTCTTAACTTAGTTACTTAATTTAAAATAGGTAGGAATTACTGTTTATATTAAAAATATGCCAGTATGTGCTTGCACAGTCCAATACAGAGGAGGACAAGAGCCAGGTGTCACAGGTTGGTGGAAGTGCTAGCAAATTAAGCAGCTCCTCTAGTATTGCAAGTCGCAGAGATTACTGTAGTGTTTTCCTTGTCACAGTGTCATCTAACCTAATACAGATCAATATTAAAAAAAAAAAAAACACCAAAAAAAAAAAGCTTTCCCTCTGTATGAGACTGTGGAAAGTGTTCAGTCTAAATTTTGCATGAGGCATACAGGATGTAAGGAAGGAGCCTTCCTGTTCAGGATAGAATGATGACAATATCGCATGGAGAAGTTTGAACTGGATGACCAAGAAAGTGACCTGATTGCTCACAGAGTTTTGAAAACTGTTTTACTTTTTCTGGGTGATGACAACCTCCTTTTAATCTGAGAAGGGGCACAACATGTTGTTCTGTGGTTCATGGCATCTTCTGTGAAAGGGAGAATTTTACTTTGACACTGATTTAATTTTGAGAGCTTGCAGAATATGTTAAGACAGAATGGGATGCATGATTACCTGTTCAGCTGACAAATAGTCACATTTAACTGAAAAAAAATTGTACTTTTAAGGTGAAAGCTGTGAAATTATTTTTCACGCCCGAAGATACTGATGATCCTGTAAACAATGCAAAAAGATACTTTCTTCAAACTGGTATGTCCACTTAAATTGTCCATGTAATTATGCAGAGTTGATATTGTAAGGTAATAAATTGTTGTTGCACAGGGAGATAGGTTTTATTTTCCTACTGCTTTATGCCACTTATACTTCATTATAATGAATTTCATTGTAATTTTTAAATGTGCAACTCAATAGAGTTTCACATTTCAAAATTATATGAGGATGAGGCTCTAAATGTGCAAAATAGTGGTAAATGAATGTACTTCAGGTGCAAGAAAATCAAAATGCTGTATATCATAATGCTGGAAGAGACTAAGATTTATCAGGGGAGTTCTGACCTCCTTCCATCTGTCTGCTTTTGGATAATGTACTTCTCCCTAGTGAGGGAAGCATACAGGACTGCAGCACCCAACTCATACTCAGCACTTAACACCACTACTTTCTTTCTTTCTTGAACTAAAATCAACAAAATAGGTCAAAGGCAGGAGTGTGCTGAGTAGAGAGCTCTGTTTGCCATATTTATTGTTTTTATCATTCAGCTGAACTTTCTCACCAATTTGAAGTTGCTCTCAACTTCAAATGTATTTTTCTTTTCAAATATTTCATATCTATTAGCCTGTTTATCACTGTAGATTGACATACCAACTACGATATATAACTTCAAAAGACAAAGATATATTTGGTTTCACAAAAAAATGTAAGATGAATTATTCTGTTCTGTACATGGCTGTATGATGCATGGAAAAACATTGATGTGAACCCTGAAAGCTGCTGCTTGCCTTTTCCCGAAAGCAGATGTAGAAGTCTGTGCAAAAGGCTTCATCAGGTAATCACTTGTAATATGAAAAAAGAGCCCATAAAATTTTAAATATTCAGCATTTATATAATGTAGTAAAAATCTGATTAAAAGGATTTTCATCTTGGTTAAGAGTCAGACTTCCCTGAGGCCAATGTAATTTTTGCCTTTAAAATAAAGACATGGTTTTTTACCTGCTGTGAAATACATCTTCTGAAATGATGAGAAGTAGAGATTTAATGTTCTTTTATAGCTTCGTTTTTATTCCAGTTACCTGGTTCAAAAAAAGCCCTTTGGAGTAATAAAGTAAGTTTCTAAAAAAAAATTGTTCAAACTAGGCCGAATAACTGAGTGACAGCTAGTTTAATTTATACTGCATGAAACAGAATAAAATTCATGGGTCTGTGTTGATAGGCGTACAAGATGAAATTTGTCTAATACGACACATTGAAGGAAAGAAAATAATCAAAGCATGGAGACATTAGACTGACACCTTTTTTCCCTATTTGATTATTTTACCTTTTAAAATGTCAGGTAATACTTGACTAATCAGGGATTACTGACATGGTTATTTTTGTTTATATCAGAAGATGCAAAGGGCACACTTGTGATGCTGCCAGAATTTAAAGTACGAGAGAAGATGTTGCTACGAGCTTTAAATCGCTACGGTGTAAACCATGAAGGTTGTACCAAAGGATGGCTCAACATTCCTCACTCCTTGCGCATATTCTATGTTCATGCTTATTGCAGTAAAATTTGGAATGAAGCCACATCATATAGGCTGAAGACTTATGGCCCAAAAGTAGTCGAGGGTGATCTTGTCTTCTTGGAAGAAAATGATGAAAACATTTCCCTGAATGACAAGGTGAGTCTTCTTGTAAAGTAGTTCTTGTAGAAAGAAAACAATGACAATAAAAAACCCAAGCAGCTTAATGCACTTGAATATATAAGGAGACATACTCTAATGCCTTTATTTTGGTTCATTCATTAAAATATTTAGTATTCATGACAAAGTTAAAAAATATGATATAGGATTTTTTTTTTTTGTTTCACCATAAATAGACCTACGAGCTAGAGATATAATTAGCAGCTTTAATCTGTTTTGGCTGTTCATTTTACTGGTAAACTGATTAATATAAATTAAGCATCTCTTAAGATTTTTTCATACCTGAGTTTATTGCCCCTGCAGTAGTCAAATAACATTAATAGTCTGTGCAAGTTTGTGACTACAGTGCATAATTCCTAAAACCAAGCATATGTTTTTACTTTTTAAAAGGTTGGTGTTTTTTTCTTCTTAAATGTCTTGTCAGGTTCATGTAGTCACTGCTTCGGAGGAATCAGCTAACAAATATTCTATATACCAAGTAAGTCTGTATGAAAAATTGAATTGTTGATCTTTTTATTTGACTAAAATGTTTTGTTTTAAATAATGTGATTAATTTAACTGGTGCAGTCTTTTTCCCTACCAGAATGCTCTTTGAAGAACACACATGTGAACTAATTTCCACTCTCATAACAAATTTATTTGGTAGTGGAAATAAGTACATTGTCATTTGCAGAATGGCAATATTTATCCTGAAGCTGAATACTTCGGGAAAGATTTCAGTCTACTGGGAAAAACTTTAAAAAACCATTGATGTTCTATTTTTTGAAGTTTTCAGAGTGTAATTGTGAAGTCTTGCATGGCAACTGAATATGTGGCAACTGAATGTCTTTACTGCTGTATACTGCTTTGTTTTAGGAATCCTGGTACATTTTTTTTCTGCTTTAATGACATTCAATATACCTGCCATGCACAGCTTCATTTTCAGGCCCTAAAACACAAGGTTTAAACACATTTTAAATGATCACATTCATTTAAGGGGGAATGGGTGAGCATTACCTCAAATATGTTTTTTTCTTTGAAGGTGGTTCTTCCGATGGTGGGACACAGTATCAAGTATCCCAGTAATAAAGTTGGACAATGGTACCATGAAAGACTTTCTAAGGATGAGCTGGAGTTGTGCAAATTCAGAGTGTCTCCATTACAGCTAAATATACCTGGATGCTACCGACTCATTTTGAAAAATGTTCGTAACCTCTCATATTTTTTGGAAAGTAGTGAAAAAGAGATCAAAATAGAGGACAACCATCTGAATGATTTAAAAATCTCTCTTCATATATCATTTGACCTTGATCCTTCATGTTATGCAACAGTCTGTCTGAGAGAAATAATGAAATGTGATTTTTAAGATTCCACTTAACGAAAGATTGCAGGAATATTGTACAATGTTGCCATTTTACATTTAATGCCAAGAACATAAGGGAGAATTAATAGGTTCAAGTCACGAACAGGAAAAATTTGTAGATTGAGATTCATACAGATAAGGACAAAAAAACATTACCAAAGTCCTTTGGAACGTTTCAAAATCTTTCCATTGCATTGAATGCATTGGAGTAAAACTGGCAGGTCTAACAGAACTTAAAGAAACCAAGGGCAGCCAGCATTGATTTCCTGTTTGCATAGACATTTGGCTTGCAAAGTTAAGTCCTGGAAAAGGATTTGCAGCAAAACAAATGTATCTTGTAATTCATAGTATTTTTAAAAAATGTTTTATACTAAATTCTATTCAAGCAATAATGTTACAAGTTTACAGCCTAAGGGTTTCTAACTGAAAAGTTGTTGTACTGAGGTTTCCTAAATATATTGTTTTTCATTGTGTTCAGGTACTTAGTGTTAAAAGCTAAAAATCCTGAGTCAACAGTGACAAGTTGTCCATTGCTTTGTCAAACATTTGATGAATGCCCCCAGTTAAATTAAAGCTGATGATTTCAGGATTCAGTAATGCATAGCTGGGTGTGCCTATTTCAGTAAATTCTTCAAGATCAGGGGAGTACTTGATGTCACTGGAAAAACATTTAAAATAAAACCAAAACCATGTAACATTGTTTACAAGATGCAGACTCTATTCCTGTTACTGTCAAGCCTTATGGTAGCACAAAAAAAAAAAAAAAACACTAACCAACTTTGGAAAAAAACTTTTCTATTTTCTTTTTCAGTAAGTAAAAAAAAGGCAGTTAACTGTGGTAAGATGAGTGGATTTTTGAAAAAGGGTAGAAGAAAAAAAGCATAATTTACCTTGTGTGTTTGTCACTGTAGCACAGTATTTGTGAAAACAAGTTAGGACATTGTGGTTTGGATAGGTGGGCAACCAGATGAGTGAAAATGTGATTGGATGATGAGGCACAGAGAGTAGTAGTTAAGGGGTGTGTCACTCCCTGGAGTGAGTGTCACTGGGGTGTCTTCTGGAGCCCATCCTGCTTTGTGTCTTTGTCAGTTGCCTGGAGGAGTGGATGGAATTCACCTTAGTTGAATCTGCAGATGACACCAAATGAAGGGAACAAATGGATATTCTGGAGGGTCAGGCTGCTGTTCAGGGCAGCCTAGATATGCTGAAGGAATAGGCCAATGGGAGCTGTATGTCACTCAACAAGGACAAATGTGAAGGGACCTGTGGGAAGGAAGTACCAGTGCCACAGCCCAGCTCTGCAGGGACCAGGTGAGCAGCTGAACTGGGGCCCTGTTCAGCTCTGTTCCTTGGCAGCAAGAATGACCAACAGCCTTCTGGAACAGGTTAGCAGGGACACAACCATGGGATCATAGGGAAGGTATTACCTCCCAATTTTGAGTAGTTGTTTGACCACATTTAACTTCTACATTCAGTTTTGATTCCTAGCACAAGAAAAACATGCAAGAACTGTAACAAGTTCAGCAAAGAGCCTCTGAGCTGTTAGGGCACTGGAGCCCTTGTCATTTGCAGAGATGCTGAAGGAAATGGGCTTCATCTACTTGTAGAAGACATAGTTTGGGGGGGAATCAACAGCAGCTCACCAGTACCTATGAGGAGGTTAGCAAGAAGGTGGAGCCAGGCTCTTCATAGTGTGTGTGGCAGGAGAACAAGAGACAATGAGCCTAAATTGAAATGACATATTTACAATGGTTTAAAGGAAGGACTTTTTACCTGTGAGGACAGTCAGGCAATGGACAGGTTCCTCAGAGGCACTGCAGTCTACATCTGAGGCAGTTTGTAAGACCAAATGGGATAAAGCTCTTAGCAGCTGTCCTGGTTTCAGCTAGGGTAGAGTTAATTTCTTCTCATTAGCTGTTACAGTTCTGTGTTTTGGATTCAGAATGTGAATGGTGTTGGTAACACTCTGATATTTTGGGTTTTTTGTCAAGTTGACTATCCTGAGTCAAGGACTTTTGTCTTGTCTCATGCTCTGCCAGTGATGAGGTACACAAAGGAAACTGGGAGTGAGCACAGCTGGGTCAGGAGACCTCAACTGACCAAAGGGATATTCCACACCATAGAACATCATGCCCAGTATATAAACTGGGGAGAGTTACCTGGAAGAGGAGCTGATCTGGGTTTGGGAAGGGAGGTCTGGCATCAAAAAGAGGGTAGTGAGCAATCGCATTGAGCATCACATACTTTTCCCCTTTTTATTATCGTTACTATTATCATTGTTTTGTGGAGCCAGTTTAACTAGAGGCTAGAGACCTCTTCCAGCCTGCATTGCCTGCAGATGGCAGCATAACTTAAAAGTAGGAAAGTCTACTCATTTACTGAGCAAGAATCAATAATATAAATTGATTTCTCTTCATTGCATCAGTCGATAATATGATTGCATCATTTTTCAGATGATGCTAACAGCTCAGTATGATAAATTTCCCAAGCTTGAGAATTATAGGAACAAGAAAAATAGAAACAAAGCTCGTATAATTTCAATGCATGTATAAAACTGTGCAGCAATGAAGGATCCAGATAATTCTATACCTTAAAAAGAGGATTACTCTGTAAGTCTGTGTCAGTAATTCAAAATTTCATCCTTAGATTTTATATGAGGAAATAGACATGCACACGATAGCTACAGAGCCACTGCAGGTGTCTTACAGTGCTTACTCTATTACAGTGCTTACTCCACACCTGAAGTTTATGATATACAGGCAATTTGATGGAAAAATCCATTTCCCTGCCATGACTCAACTGAGTCAACTTTCTTCTGTCTTTGCTTTTCAGTATCACCTCTTCTGTCTTCCACCTGCCCTTAAAAATTCCCCCGTTTTGGAGAATTATTTTAACTTAAGTAATATTAGTGCAGCACAATTCAAAAAGAGTTGTCATGTCAGCACAGGCATTGTACAGTGCTCCAGTGCAGACAGGAAGCTGCATGCAGTTACAATGACCAGAAGAAATAAACTAGCTTTAATAAACTAAAGTTCTATTTAAAGAGACCCATTGTGGTCATCATTGGTGTGGATGAAAAGAGCCTTGAAAACCGTCTTATCGCATACACAATTTGAATACAGAAGGTATTAAAAGTTGAGCATTGATTTGGAAAAACACAAAAGGTCAGATTAAAAGGTTTTTGACTGAAAGGCATGCTATTTCGAAATAAAAGATCAGAAGATGGTGTTGAAAGAGTTCCCCTATAATCATTTTAGGATCATTTGTCAGTACTTCTATTGAACACTAAAAAACCGTAATCTTCTTAAGCAAATCATTCTTTCAGCAACTTTAGGGTGAAAGAGCTAATTATGTGTGCCCATAGGTTAAATTCCTAGGGTAGAAATGTTCTACCAGGGAAGTCAGGTTAGCTGTTAGAGTGTTTATATTATAAACATACTTTTTTACTTTATTTTATTTATTTGTAATTAGTTCTCTTAATCCTAGCAGGTATTTTGCAGGGCTGTATACATAAACAGCTGAATTCAGAGAGTTTTGTATGAGTGCAATACTCAGCTTTATTTATAAGTATATATATACTCAGCTTTATTATAAGTATATTATTATATTTATAAGTATAATTTATAAAAGCAAAACATCTGCACCCCTGCATTTAGAAAAGAAGATTATCATTATGCACTGATACGAATTTAAGGAAAAGATTCATGTATTAGTCATCCCTCATTTTACTAAGCACTTCTACTGCTACCATCCTTTTCTGATAATCCTTAAAGCAGTTCACTAGTACTAATGAAGAGGGGTTCCTGATTTTATTCTTAACAAAAAGGCTTTTAAGTTCAGTGACCAGTTGATTTTTTTCAGCACAGATGATAGATAATTGGTAATTTGAATGGGAGGAATGCAAATGTTCTTAATCTGTGAAATTCTGTTATTTTTAATTCCCTACAAATTTGACAACTAATATGATCCTCAATGAGAATATACAAATTTTCAGATCGTTCAGAAGGAGACAGCTTAAAATTACATTCCTATCATGAAGGCAGTTCAGAAGCCAGGTAGATGTGTGATTATTGGCCCAGCTCACGCATTAAAACTCCATTAACTCCTCTCTTAGTGCCAGCTCCAGCCAGCTGGTGGTTTGACCTCCTACACCCTGCTGATGAGGACAAACCTTCTTTCCTTTCTCTTGCAGAACTTCTGCCTCTAATAGGTACTCAAGGGAACAAGCTGAGAAGCTATTAAAACTTTCCTTTCTTTCAGTCTGAGGTAATGTCTTACAGCACATTTGTTCAGATCTAGATTCCTTCTGGAGGAAATAAAACCAGAAGGTGAGCTCCAGCTGCAGGCCAAGCATATTCATGTAAACATGGAGAAACGGGGATCCAAATGAGAGGTTGGTCATTTGGAGAGTCTCAAATCGTACACATGGGTATGTTCTGCTGAATGTGTTTCAATGCTCCAATATGTTCATCTGTTTCTGTCACACCAAAAATCTTTCTCATGTAGACATCGTCTGGGAATGTTGTCTTTGCAAGGAAGGCAGAATCAATGAAGTCAGATGTTCACACCATCTGAAGCTACTTGATTCTGCTTAGCAGAAGTCAGTCTTTTATATTAAAGCTGTTTAAATGTATTTTCAGCTTATATAAAAGCGCTTCTTCCTGCTTGGAACAGTGAGGTTTTTAATGACCTTTAGAAATAACTGATTTAAAAATTTGATTCTATCTTCCAGAATGTTCCTGCACTTAAAAACTTGAAACTACTTCCTTCTGACTTCATTTGGTCATCCTTGGCTCCTACATTTCAATTTGAGGGGTAGTAAGGAGTTCCTCCCTATCCATCCCCTTGGTATTCAGCTGTATGTATATGAGTACATCTGGGTATGCTTCCCAAATGTATCTCCTAAATTAGGTGCTTAGCACAACTGTGCAGCTGTGCAGTCTCTGCTAAAAAATGAGGCTATTCTATACTTACAATATTTGTTGTCCTTCTGTTAGCTTTTACTGATTTTTAGTATACCCTTTTGAGATGAGTGATCTAGAACTACACGTAGTTAAGGATATATTTTATTTGCTCCTAAAGGTCTGGCAAAACTTGCTAAAAACACATGAAGTTGCTCCTTGGAGCAATGGGGACACCTTCCATCCACCCTCAGCACAGGTTGAAATGACTGGAGAAGGCAATACATACCTTCACCCTAACCTGCCAGTGGATACATCAAATGCTGCATTAAGCCAAGCACTTTTGGTCAGGATTAGTCCCGACACTCCTTGTGACAGATTCCCCCTTTCTTGCCCATTGTGTTCTGCCTGATGCCTGGGGCTGGGTCTGGCCCAGTGCCCTTTGGCCACCCTGCACCTGTCTGGGGCAGTGGGACAGGCTCTGGCCATGGCATGGTGTCCTGAGAGACAAAAGATTTTCTCCTTTATAAAACTCGAGTTTCAACATGCATCATTTATGATACACACTGCAACCAGGCCATATAATTAATCCCACTTCCTTTGTAAAGCCACTTTTACACCTTGCAAATAATGCTTTTGAGCTAAATGGTTGACAGATTATTAAACTGTGTTACTTAAAAAATCCTGAAAAACTCCAGGGCAGAGTTCACCATCTCACACTGTCCATAAGCCCTAAATCTTGGCTAGACACCTGATACAGATAGTACTTATCTCCTACTGGCATATCCAAGGAAAACAGTAGTTTTCTGTTTCACAACATTTTCACATAAACACACTCTCAGACATTTTAGTAATGCCTCAAGCAGCCCATCAGTTGCTTATTGTCCCAGAATGATGTATGACATATGTTGCTGTGAATGAACTCTTTTCTATTTGTTTTTCCCACAGGGAATAAACAATATACTTCATCAAATTATAAAGCTCTCTTAAAGGTTGAGAATCCTCCACGTCTCCTTTACTCAGGGAGCTTCTCACAGCAAAGCTAGAGAAGTACATCTTGGGATGCATGGAGCAAAAGGAAATTTTCCAGATAAAAAGAAACCTTTGGGCTGGATGCTTTCAGCAACTGTTTTAGGAGAAGTGTGAAGGAGAAATGATTTTGGAGGATGGGATGACTGCTATATGAGAAGGGGTTATTGATAAGGTTGATACTCTGTGGAGTGGTGTTGAGAAGGGCAGGAAAGGAGAGAGAGATGGTCTGAGAAGGAAACAGCACTCATAAAAAGAATGATACTGGGAAATGAATAATACAAGAGGAGAAAGTAAGAGATAAGAAACTGTATCTGTGTAAATTGTCATCACCCCATTTCACTCAGTATTTCTCAGCATATTTTCAGTGTATCAGTTTAGAGCATGACTTGTACTCACCCACTGTTGCATTTTCTTTAAGGAAGGAAACCAGTCAGTTTCTGAAATAGCAGTTCTGTTAAAAGCTGGGTGGAGATCCTTGTTAGCTTGACTGGCAGGAGCCAGCTGAAACACTTCAGGGAATCTGTAGTGTGGTGGGGTGTGGGCTGTCAAGGAACATGCTGATTAAAGGGCAGTTTAAAATAAAAGACAATCTAATGGAGAAAAAGCATGATTTGGGTCTATATCACAGCAAGTGTAGACTCAGTGTGATTATAGTATTCAAACTGGCTCTAAGGTTTTATTTTATGCTCCTTGTTTTTAAAGGAAGCCAAAGGGTATATTCTGCTATTAATTTATAGGAGCTTTTTAGTATTTTTTAACCAGTAAATAGGAGAAAAACATAATATTAACCTTCCCCCTTTCTCGCCATGTCATACATTTTTATTTTACTCTTTTTATTTTACCCTGACTTCTAATTTCACCTTTTATTTGAAGCCATTCCTCTCTCTGATGCTGAGAACCATCCCATGCAGCAAATAACTTGTGCCCCACTAAGCCAGAGGTGTGACCTTTTAATGTTAACCATCCCAGTCAGAGGACCTGCCATGGTCCTTCAGTGCTCCTCCCTGCCTGTCCCTGCACTGGGGACTGTCATTCAGCTTTGCATAATTGCACTGCCATTTCTTTCCCATCTTGCTGGTACAGAAAGAGCTCTGTAAAGTAAAACTGCAGGACAGAGGTCCAGTTTCACTCGAGGAACATAGGTTCATAAAGTCACAGCCTTATTTTTTGATTGAGCTCAGCCCTTCAACACTTGAGAGCTCTCCAGTACAGGCTCAAGAGTGTCAGACAGAGCAAGAAGAGACCTGGTTGTGCCCAGAGCTTGTATTTACCCAACAAAGACCTTAGCAAACAGAAGAAAAATAAGATTGCAGAAGACTGGTATATTGTCTTTGGCAAAGCAGCTGGCCTACAGCTGATACTTTTTCCTCTGAAGACCTTTTTGATGCTGAATCTGTTCAGGAACTGTGAAGTGATTTGTTATCTTCAAAGGACAGATTTGTCTTTAGTGCTTTTAAGGCTTAGTTGAGCAAACAGATGAAGTGCTATTCCTAAAATGCAGTAAAAAGTGGCACTCTGTTCAGAATCTAAAAAATTCTAATGAAGGGAAAAATGAGAATCAGGTGAATGAGAAAACGATCCTTGAAAACTTCTCCCTCCTGCTCCATATATTAAAGCAGTGCAGATGTAGAAGGTAAATCCCTTATTGTGTGGTACAACTATGTTTTATGCTGTGATCTCTTAGGCTAACATCAGAAAATAATTGTAAAAAGACTATATCAAAGGTCTTTGCTTTGTCACATGCAGTGTTTACTTTTTAACATCATTTTCTTCCAATGTTATAATGCTGAGAAATGATACATGAAAAGTACCAATTAGCATTTCTACTGTTGGAACTTCATCTGTCACTCGTATTTATTAGCCTCTTTTATGTTCTTCACTGTAATATAGGAGCAATTTTCTGTGCCTTACAACACTCCTGTTTTCAGACAGAAATTTGTGCAGGTAGAACAATTCATAATTCAGCTTATTATCAGCATAACTATCCATCTGAGGTAGAGAACATCACAGGAAATTTGATTCTAGGATTTAAATTGCTTTTAGGCATTAGGAGATTTCCAGCCTGTCATATTTTTAACAACTGAGTGAATAAAAAAATAGCATATTGTGCTGAGGCTCTTGTTGAAAGACCATCATGTGCCTGTGAAGGAATGTTGAGGTAAAATCAGAGCCAGACAGACAAATTCACAAAAAGTATTTGTGTGGGAAGGGCATTGGATTTTACTTGCCACAGAGTCTAACCACAAAGGTTATCAGAGAGACCCATGTAGGCCCAGAGTGCACTGAAACAAGGTGTTGAGTCAAAAGAACTGCTACTTTCCAGAGATACACATATGGAGGGGAAACTGTGAAAATTGTGTCATATTCCTGGTGTTCTGTGTTTTAAAAGGCACATTGACACATGCTTGCTATAAAATAATTTGATATTCATTCCTTATTCCTAGAGCATCAGATTGATAAAATTCATACAAATCAGATTCCAGTAGAGGCTGTGCATACAGGCACACATGTACATGTACACTTCAGAGGATATCTCTGACCTGTCTCTGGTTACCCAGAGCATCTGAGTCAGAAGGACTTTTCCAGGGCTCTTTGTTAGCTCTTTGTGGCAATATCTCTGCATTGGATACCTACATCCATGTGGAGCTGCTCATCTTAGCTACAGACAGATCATACTACTGGAGTGTAACAATTTGCATGACAGTACTATTAGGAATCAGAATTTGGGCATAATTTACATAATTTTTTTTCCCTTTTAATGCCTTAATTATCTATAAAAACAGAGTAATTCAGAGTTGAAATTAAAACAAATCTATATTAATAGAGTCTTGAAATTAATATGCTTCTTTTCAGGGTTCATAATTAGTACATCATACAACATTATTCCACAGATGTTTCTTTTGTCTCTTAGTAAGCACAGTAGACTAAACAGAATTTACAAGATGTACTAGATTTACTAGATTATTTTGGTATATTTTAGTGGGAAACGTGCAAAATACTTTCTTATGGGGTTTTAGATATTATATATTTTAATAGATAAAGGGTGCGTTTCCAGGGCAAAAACCTAGTAGGAATAGCAATAGACAAAATAATGAATACTTCCCTTTAAAAGCTGAGGCATTCCTGATATTTCAGAACTGCTTCTGAAAGTCAGGCCTGCCTGAAAGCCATACATGAAGCTGAGTGCAGGGATCTTCCAAAAGAAAAGAAGGCTTGGATGTTCTAGATGCTTTAGAGCAGACCAAACTCTCTTTTACCCAGTTCATGAGGGTCAGGACATTCTGAGCCAAGCACACTTACAGCCCCATCCACTAGCAGATACCCTGAGGCTGGCTTTTTCTAAGCAGTTTTAATGTTCTCAGCCAAGCTACAACAGAGTCCACAGTAAATAATGTGGGCAGTCCAGGCGTGGCTTTCCCAGCCTTCAGCCTGCTCTTAATCCTGCTATGTATGTAGGGAGGTTATGTGTGGACATAATTTGCAATTCCATGTTAAAGAATTTCTGGGGTCTATGCCCACTTTTCTTAAAACCCTAGGAAACTGCTGGCTAGAAAGTACATAAAAGAATATTATGGTAGCAAGAGGAAAGATACTGAAACTGAGATTCCCTGTGCAACCTCAATTCAATCTTCTGTGTTGCTGTTATTATACAGCCCTTTATTAATTATTTTCCCACAGGAAATGTGAAGAATGGATAGAGTTCTGAGGAAGACTTAAGAATTGTGTAGTGAAAGAGGCTTTGTGTTGTGATCTGTTCTTATGATGGAGGGATCCATAGAGAAAGGAAAAATGGTCTTTTGTTTCAGACAGTTGAATACAGAATTGTAAAATGTGGAATTGCAGCAGCTGAGTTCTGTGGGACTAGATTCTGTCCTTGCCTCCAGTATAAAATTCCTGTGTAGGAAATTTGCCAAGGCATTTACCCACAGATGTTTTACAAATGTGTCCTCAGTTTTAAGGAAAGCTTTCTTGAGACCCTGTCTTCTGCAAAGTGTGAGCCATGAACTGAAATTGAAAGGAACAATACACTGAATGTCTGTTTTTTGAAAATTCAATTATAAGGATCAGATTTTTCACCTAAATTAAATGGAGAAATAAATGATTCTTTAATTTTCTAAAGTATTTGAGAAAAAAATATTCACTGTTTGTGAGGCATGTATGGTACAATAATATAATGAAATGTTCATAAGGAAACTAAAACATCTCTTCAGAGCAGGGTTTTAACACTTGCATGGAGCTGTGCACGGAAGGCTAAATGTCAAAGGATGCTTTCCATAGATGCCTTTCTGATGGTAGTGGTTGTTCTATCCCTTGGGTGAGACTGCAGATTCATGAGAACAGAGTATATAACAATATTATTAAAGTTATTTCTTAACATATTGTCACAATAGCATTTGGTGGCATTTTTTAACTCTGAATGCTTGACCTTGAGATTTCTGCTGCATTTTCTGAATAAGCACTGATAGTTGCAGTACCTTAAGTTATAAATAAAACATCCTGCTGCATCTAAAGAGTGCAACTCTTTTGTGTATATGATCTCTTTCCAGCAGTAGCCCCAAAGGAGAAATGTATTTTGATTGAACAAGCATTTGTTATTTAGAAATGCTCTGAGAACCTGATCTAATCACCACTGATGTTAAGTATCACATTTGTTCACAAAAGGTGATTGTGTGGCCCTTCGGTCACAGTTTAATTTTTTTGAATGTATATAGTAATTATCTCAGACAAAGAAATATGCGGTCATAAGACTGTAACTTCATTTGCTGCCAATTTGAGCACAAAATACAACTAATATGCTGAAATTTCTGTATTTTTCCATTGTTCTGTAATTTTATAGCCACCTGCAATATCTGTTTAGATGTACTTTAAATTGTGAGAGGTAATTGAATGAAAGTGACAGAAGCAATGGGAGCTAAATGCAGAGTTCTGAAGGTAAAAACACTTTGCCTTTGCTCTTTTGATCCAGACTGTGTCTTTGTCAAGCAGAATGTGATTCAAGAGAATAAGAACTCCTGATTTAACTAAATTACAAGATAAAATGAAACAGCAGGTGAGGAAACTTCCATCATTATGGAAACAATGCCATCCCTTGTATGTACACTACAGCTGTCTAAATCTTCAAATGAAGGTATTAACTCAGATCAAAGATATTCATACAAATGGAAAGGGTAGGCCAAAACTCAAAGTAATAAACCAGGCAACTATAGGCATTGACAGCACAATGGTTTTCATTTAAATCAGCAGTAGAACTGGTATCCTGTTTCTGGGGGCTATGGCACCTTTCTTTCAAAAGGATTTTCTGAAATATCCAGAAAGGAATCATTTCAAGTGGTTGAACCACTGGAAGGCAAACATAAGGGTGCAGCACCCAGACTGCAGCAGAGTGTCAGGTTGCCCTGATGGAGGCTTTGAAACCCATCCCCTTCTGTGAGAAAAACAAAGGATGAACAGGAGGCTTTGCACAGGGATCTCGCAGATGCACGTTCCTGAGCATTACTGATGTGACCTTTGGCAGCCCTCCTAAATATCTCTTAGAGCCCAGCATTTAATCTTTTAGCACTTGTATCTCCTTCTCTTCTGCTGTGTTTTGGAGGTAAGCCTCCCAAAAAAAAGTAAAAAAAAAAAAGAAAAGCAAAAAAGCCTGTTCTCTTCACAATGAGAAAAAGATGGGATATAAAATCAACATGAAACTTCTGTCCATTTAGCCTTAAGAACTGCTGAAGCCACAAACTCCCTGTTTTGCATAAGATGGTCATTTTGAAGAGGAGAGTCAAACTAACAGTAACTGCCAGTGAAAAGAAAGAAAAAGAAGAGAAAAGGCAGACAAAATATTCAATACCAGCCTGGTGGTCAATGAACACGTTGTCAGTTCTTTGGTTTGTGTGCAGCTAGATCTGCAGATAACACCACAACTTTTTGAAGGAGAAGGAAATCATGGCCAACTGAGCAAGGTCTTGATTCAAAAGTGAATGATGCAGTAAACTGTGCTTCTTAATAGAGATGACTCAGAAGATAAGGATTGGCTGGTGCTTGACAACTTACTTTGTTAATGCAAAGTATTTCTTATGTGATGGATAGCCTTGAATTCATTTGATAAAACATTGATACTAATTTCAATTTTTAATTACTAAGATTAATACAGATCATAGTGAGCGGTGTGGGACTGCACAACACAGAGAAGCTGTGCCTGAGTGAGCCTTTGGAGCACCATATGCCCTGCCTGATGACAATCAAGTACCTCAAAATGAGGTCCTTGGCATGCAAAACTAGAGGTGTTTTGAAGATCCATGTCCTTTGGTACTTTGGTACCTGATTTGGGGAGTAGAGTGATATGTGCTGGGCTGGAATTTGTTGTCTATACTCTGTGTAACTTCTTCCATCATGGTTTCTACAGGCTTTCTTTAAAACTCATGGATCAGCCTTTTGTTTCCTTAACATACTTGCAGAAGACAAAGAACTGACCTAATATATTTGTCCTCGAGAGCATTCAGATCCAGAAATCCCCCCTCCTAATTACTGTGGGATTGATTTAGCCTCTATTTCTTTGAGAAGCAGTGCCACTCTGCTGATAAAGAATTCACAATTCATTGTAGTAGTAGATGGCAGCAAGAGTGAGCACAGTTTTGTGGATTGATGACAAGATATTCCTCTGGAAGAAAGAATACCTGCTAAAAAGATTGCTTATGAATTTCACTCAGGGATTATTTAATTACAAACAAAATTTCTTATCTTATGGACAGTGTGGGAAATGAAGCAAGAAGATGGGAACTATCAGACTAAGGGCAGGTCACTGGTTTGATGACTTGGTTAGCTGCAATGATGGGAAAGGACTGGTTTATCATCCAAGAGGATTAAAAAGAGACAAAATAATGCAAAAGAAAACGTAGAAAGTAAACTTAGGAATAAAAAATAAATCATCGTCTGCTCAGAAAGATGTTAAGAGTCAGTTTTCTTTGGCATTTACTTAATGCAAACCCATTACTTTGTGGAGGGAGTAGGCGTAGGTTAAAGGCTATTAAGTTCTATTCCCATGTAAACTTAAAGCAAGATAACAGAAATCACATATTACAACTTCTTTACTAGCACAAAACCCTTCTTAATTTTATGACAATGGCCATGGTGTTGCATTATTGGAAGAATTATTCTTTGTAAGTATTGGGCTTCCAGTGTCTGGCGCTCCAATATCGGGGCACCCTGCCAAAGCATCAGTACACCTCAGCCTGGCTAAGCCCAAAACAAAGACACACTTCAACAGAAGCCCTTTTGACCCTGTCTTCCTGCCAGTGCTGCAGTAGGTAGTTGATAAAAGGTCCAGCCTTATAGAAAAAGTCAGCCTTCAGCTTTGGCTTCAGTATCACCATTATCCAGGCAACATGTTTGAGAAACTGTTAGGAAGAACCCAGCATTCTAGAACCCAGCAGGGAAATGTATATTAACTCAGGAGTCTGAGAACTTGAGTACAGCAAAGATGGCTATGCCCTCTTATCTGAATTTGAATTCTAGGCTCTGGCTTTGAAAGACTACATATTAATTTGAGAGTTTGCACTGTAAAGTACAAAGGTTCCTAGAGGAGATACTCAAACCAGAAATGGCAGTAAAAATGTATGGTAGAAATACACAGCTGAAGAGTGACACTGCTGAAATGATAAATAGATAGAGGGATATTACACTACTGCTGAGGACATGGAATGAGATTTCTAGATTGCAAGATATAGCAAGTATGTACTTCAAACAACCACCCACGGAGCTGTGATGTTTGTGCAGAACGTGACCTGCTTGTGAGGCAATTTCTTGTAACAGTTTTGGATTTAATTAGGGGTGCAAAGAACAGCTGAAAGATTTGCACACATAAAGTACTCCAGCAGAAATAGAATGGAAAACAAAAATAGTATTATTTTAAAACCACAGAAATCTTGGAAAGATTAAAACCATGAGATAGCAGAGATCATGAGCAATATTGCAGGCAGCTGCAAAGAAAAGGGATTTCTAAATTCGAAACTGGGGAATGCATTCTAATTCTGCAGAACTGGATAGAGTTTCACTCAGTTTACCTTCATGATTAATATATATTTTTATCTATAAAACTTCATGAAAACTACCCATTTTGGTAGCTCAGATGCTGTATGGTCTCCTCCATTGCAACAGATGTCTTCACTTGGGAAGAAAGTTATGCTTGACCATTATCTCTGATTGAAGGGATTGTTCTTAGCTTAAGTCTTTATTTGCTCTCATGGCAGTAATCTTGAAGTCACTGTGAACTTAGACCATTTTCTTCCTCTCCAAAACTCTCCCTTTGAATGAATATCCTCTCACATATTTCAGAAAGTTGATTAATAATCCTTCTGTATCTCTTTACTTACATTATTTTTGTCCCATTATTTTTCATTTTTATTGTCCACAAATCTTTGGTCTGTGAATGTAAGTGGATTAAGAATGATGAAATGAGAGATTTTTATGGTTTCAGAAAATAGTTTTTTATCTACTGTGAAAGCACACAATGGCCTTTCTCACCAAAATGTATGAAAGAGGACAATGAATTTTCAGAATATTTATATATTCCTATAGTGTAAACTCTACAGATTATATGTGTAATATCTTTTGAAAGACTATGAGGTTGTCCCTAATTAGCACCCCTAATTTGCAAAATCTTTTTTTTATTACATGGAGAGGGCAAACACCTGGGAACACAATGGGCCTTGGATGCCAAAGCGTCCCCTTAACTCCTGCTGCAGGTGTTTGCCCGTGTCATACTTGTGACTGCTTTTCTCTTCCAGACCTCCCACATGGCAACGTGCTCCATCTTCTTCCAGTTCTTCATGCTCCAGCAGGAATGTTGCACGAGATATGCTGCCACATAGTTTAGTTGAGAAATACCCAACTGGAAGCGAAGTGGTGACAGATGCTGCCCATGTACCCATGCTGCCATAACCACTGAAAACTGGTGACAGTTGCTCTTCCTAGGTAAGATGAAGGAAAACAGGATGGAATGACTTTGAGCGAATTTGCTGCAATTAGTTTTCTTCTATATGTTACGATTTTCCAATAAAAGATATATTTTTTTTCTGCAGCTCACTCTAAAATCTAAAATAAATCTCAAGGATTTATTGTTCTTTAAAAATTCTCTCTGGATTTTTAATTTCAGTAAAATATTTTGTAAAGAAGATTATATCAGAAAGAGAAATCAAAGTTCCAGAAACTGGTCATACAGATTTGTTGATAAAAAAATTTCATAATTGTATCAGAAACATGATGAAAATTTTCTTAAATGACCACTATTTATGTACTTTTCAATGGCCAGCATATTCAAGATGCCAAAATCAGTGGAAGAATGTTTTCTGTCGTTTTGGTGATAAACAAAATCAGAACATCTATGTTTTCTCTACTGTGACTGATTATGTTAGTGACTGAAACATTAGCAAATATTCATGATGAAATTATATTAAATGATCTCATGGGAGCTACATTTTCTGCTGTAAGATAGTTCTTACAAAACCACTTTTTAATACATTGTGACTTTGACATATTAAGCCTTAGAAGGTCTATTGGTTCTGGTAAATCAGTTTCTGAAGTGCCCCTAGAAATTCTCTCCAATTTAGGAAAAAATGTCATCCTGAAATTTTCCATTTATCTTATGCTCTTGTTTAGAAAGACACTGAAAAAGATCTGACATGAGCAAAATACCTTTTAAAATCTGCCTTCTTTTCCATATGAGGCATTGGATGGTTAAAGATAATCATTCATCCATCATCTTTTCTTATTCAAGAGGTCAGGACAATAATTCAGCATACATTTAAGGCCAGGAGGAGTGACCAAGGCTCCACACTTGGCATCTAGAGCATTATTAGGGCAGTAAAGGAGCTGCGGGTTCTCTTACTGTTGCCAAGGACTTTGTACAGCTTTTGTTCACAAACACACTGAAACCATGACAAATTAGGCCCCAGGCTCATCTAGCTCCATGGCCTACCTCCAACAGTAGCAGGTGCCCAAGGAGATTAGAAACAGTCTAGGAATGCAGTAGTAACTCCCCAGAATATTTTCCTGCCTGCCACCAAATTGTGGATCAGGATATCACTAGTCAAAGACACCTTTTTCTTAATTTGCCTCAATTGAGATGTGTTTCCTTTGTTCACTTTCCCTGGAGAAGTTGGAGACTTTTATGAGCAGCAACATCTTGTGGCACCAAGTCCTGCAGCTCCACAGAGCTGTGAGCAGTGGGAAGAATGAACTCCTTGTTTGCTGTGAGCCTCTCCCCCTCATCTGAGGCTTCATAGTTCTGTACTAGAGAAAGCAACAGTCATTCCCTATTCACCTTATCCAGGCCTCTTAAAGTTCTGTAGTCCCCATCCATATCACTCCTTGGTCATACCCAGTCTGAAAGTTTTTGTCTGCCTAGTTGTTTCCCATAGGAAAGTTGTTCAACAACTTTGAAGATCTTTGTTATTCTTCTATGACCTTTTCTTATTTCAGTCTAGCTGAGCAGAGCTAATTGTCTTTGGTTGGCTTTGATTCATCAAGAAAACAAAAATTAGCTGTTGTTATTCACTGCATATCTAAATATCTAAGAAGAAATGAGTTCTACTCCCTTTTCCTGCCTTCCATATAGGCTTTCAGCTTTCATTGTTGTTATAAAAAATAATTAGTTTCTTTCTAACCAGTAAAAAAATATGCAGTTGGTATTTACAACTGCTTCTCAGTTATCCATTCCAGAAGAAGTCAGCTGTTACCAACCAAAAAAAAATCATAATTTACTTTTATTATGTTTCAAGTTATATATTTTACTTTATTGCAATGACATTTACTAATCAGCATTAAAATAACAATTAATACAAAAAATTTCAATAACAAAAAAACTTATTAAATCCAAAATATTTTTTCTGTTTCAGCAGAAAGGAAACTAATTTTTCCAATGTCCTCCTTGAAACACTGAACCCATCATTTTTAAGATTCTGCATCAGGATGCCATATAAAAGGCCATGAACCTCCTCCTGTGGCCTTATTTTTTAATTCTTAAAAAAAATGCTATCTCTCTTTCCTTACTTTAAGCATCAGAAGCACCAGAGTGGTGTCTCTGGAGTGTCCCTTGTGCAGCCAGGGCTAAGGCCAGGAAGACAGGCAGCAGTGGGATGGGGGCAGGCACCACTTTGCAGGTTTTGGTGTTGCTCTGCATTGACTCTGAGGGGACCAAGGGCCCGACTCACCACCCTGAATTACACTTGGGAAACAGATGCTGAAACCTATGAGGGCAAAGTTAGCAGCTAAGAAGTTTTCACACAGCTCAGTGCCCAAGTTCCTCTTTGGAACTGTCTCTCTTAGCATGGAGAGTGCGGGGTAACAGTTACCACATTCACCCACAGCAGCTTTGATGTGTGTCTTGCATCCTGCTTAGCAAAGGATAGGGAGTGGGAGGCTGCCTGGCCTTAAAGCCTTTTGAACTAATCTCCATGTTCAACTCCTTTTTTTTTTTTTTTTTTGTAAATGTTTCAGATATGAAACAAACCAAACCAAACCAAACTAACCAACCCAACAAAAACAAAACCAAAAAAACACCACAACAACCCCCTCCCCCCCAAAAAAACCCCCACTAAAGAACCTTCCAAAAACCCTATCTTAAAAGGAAAGATAAAAAATAGCAATTTATTATTTCAACAAGTGAAAAATATTGGAAATCAAAGAACCGACTCAGTTTTGAATAATAGTAATGTTCTTTTCCTCTTATACTGCCTTTAACTCTTGATATATAATGCCTCTGAGGAAAAGTGGTATTGCAGCTGCTGGTAATGATTATTAGATAAAGGTTGCAATTTTGTGCTTACTTTCCTCCCCCCTCCTCAAAAGGGTCTGATTGTTAAAACATTCCCTGAAGAAGCTGTTTCAAGCTCTTCTGCTATGCTAGACTTCATCTGTGGTGATTAGCAGCCTCTTTCCTTTGAAGATTTAGTGCAAGCAAACTATACTTCTTTGACCTTTCATTTATGTTCTGAACTCTGAAAATTCTTGCTTGGCACAAAAGAAGAAAGGCACATGCCAGCCTGACAAAAGGAAAAGAGCTTTCTCAAATGGAAAGATATAAATCAGGAAGCAGTTCCATATCCTTGCCTGTTTGGATATTCACTTTTTCTAGCCCAGGGAATATAATTCATCTTTAGAAACTGCCATTCAGAGTTTGCCCTCACAGTTGAGCCTTGGGCATGACATATCAGGAATTTGTTTCCAGTTTGTGGCTCTGATTTAGATGTGCTGTACAGCCTGGTCAAGTGACCAGTGACAAGAGTAATTGGTCCTAACAGAGATCAAAATTGACTTTTAAATCTGAATGAGTCACTGTAAGGATGCTAATCTGAACTGGACACTCTTTATAGGTACAGATTCATTTTCTCATTACACAGACAGTTAGAATAGATCAGATGAGTTGCCTTGTGACAGTGCTTATTTATCTACAGCCTATATTCCCTATGGACAAGCTCCAAGGTGACAGGGTCCTACTTAGCATTGGCCACGAAAAATAAACCTTTTGGTGAAGACTCCTATTTAAAGTCTCTCTGGTGCTATCAGTAAAAATTATGGTAGTAGCTTTCTATTCTTTGTTTGCTTTTTCTTTTCAAATAGGACTGTATTGGCAAAAAAATTATTTCTTTATCATGTGAATTTGTGGTGCCTACCATGGCTGGAGGGTAGAGGGGAAACACTGATTCAGGCAAGGTTCTTCTTAAAAAATACAAATAATAGACCATGGCCACAGACATTAATGGAAATAACATTTTCAAATATGATGCACCACAAAGACACTTGTAGCATAGTTAAAGGGTACCAGGAAAGATTGCAACACTCCAGAAAACAATCCTCGTGGCTGAGAACTTTACATACTGAACCTTTGGGAACTGTAAAAGTTCATCAGTAGAATCTGTATCACTTTGGTTTTCTGAAGTCAGAAATTTGAATTAACAACAAATGCATCACTGGAGAGTGGTTGCTGAAATTAGATTTTTGATTTCCAGGATGCAATTATTGGAAATGTAGGAGAATTACTTGGCTGAAATGAGCTTGCCTCTTGCCATAGATAATCCATGTCCAGCACTCTGAAAATGCACTACCACCTCTGATGGGTAATAATTCAGTAATTATTTTCATTTTGGCAGAACTTTGTTTATGGCAAAATATTTACAAATACACACTTTACTTTTCTAAGGTCTTGTTCATGTGCCATAAGATGACACATATATTGAATCCTTTCTGGTGGTTTTGTACAGCTGCTAGTTGATATTTTTTCCATTAACCTGAATGAGGCTTTTTTCCAATCTCCAGTGTAGGACCGAATTTAATTTTTCACAAGTACTTGTCAAAATAGTTTTATTTTCTATCCTCTCTGGTGATTTATAAATATTTCACAACTGCCTGATGATATGCCTTTTGCTATCTACATTTTTCCTTATGGAGAACCAGCAGAATACTACACTTAATCATATTTCTTTGACACTATTCATAAATGGATAAACCATATAAATTAATTCCATCTGACTGCCTTTCATCTAAGAGAGAGCATAAGGCATAACTCAAAATATTTCTAGAAAATTAAAAGAGGGAAGTTACTGAAGTTCAAACACTTCTGCTGTTTGTCTCAATTATAGAATTGAGTTTAACTGGTCCAGGCCAGTCATGCTAGAACTAGTGTGTGAGAACATGCAGAGAGGTTGGTTAGTGTGGTTTGATAGATAATATGCCTTCCTTTCAACAACTGACATTGTCCTTTCTTTCCTAAAACCTCACTCTCAAAAAACAAAATGCTGTGGAATGATAATTTTGATCCAGCGGGAAATGTTTGCTCATGATGTTGCAGCTGATGCAGAAACAGTCACTTTGACAAAAGAAGAGCTCTGGGAAAAGAATTTCACCTGATAAGGTGGAAGAAGATTTTTTTAAAAAGTGAAAAATCCACAAGATAGAACTTGAGAAAGAGAGTATAGAGAAAAAAATTAACACTAAGGTTCAGGAGTGGAGAGACACGGAAAAGAAAGGAACAAAGAGAATGAGCTAAAGGGACAGCACGACATAAAAATTAATGTGTAAGTGTTTTGAAAGGCTTTTCAGAGGGAAGACATGAAAAATAAAAATATATAAGAATAAAGGAGATTGAACCATGTGTTCTGAGGTATTTAGAGATCGGTTTCATGCAACATGATGAAAACCTTTTATTTTTAACAGCACACTCTGCCAACACTTAAATAAGTCTGAGCTGATTCCATTAACATCAGCAGCATTCCAAGTAACAATTTTCAAATTAGAAAAAGTCAGAAAAGTCAGATGACTCCCCTGGAATTCATGGGATATGCAGCCATATAGACTAAAAGCAGAATTCAGTAAGGTCAGTTGAGTCAGTGCCAGTAATAACAATTTTCTGTGCTATTTTGGGATTAGTGTCATAAAGACATGAGGTTTGTTCAAATCTTACTTTGTGGTGTTACTTTCATCATCCTAAGAGGTATATTTTTTTTTAATTGTAAAAATACAAAAAACCCCCCAACTCTGACAATTTCTGTTAGTTATGTTAGTAAAACAATCTAATATGAATTTAGTAGATAAACATTTATGAATCAATTCTCACTCAGCTAGTTATATGCACTCATATTTGAATATAAGCGCTACTTTTTCCTTCACATTTTAAAAAAATACTACTCATAAAAGATTTTCATGTGTGCTTTTCCCATGTTTTCCTTTTGGGATCAATAGTGCCCTGAGGGTTACTATGCTCAATTTGTCTTTCTTGCTGGAGGTTGCTGCAGGTCCTAGAGACTATTCCTCTGAAGTGGGAACAAAGGCAACACTTGAGCATATCCTTTCTAATTGAAGCAAAACAGTGGGAAAGAAAATTCCAGGCTCTGGGACTGGGGTGAGAGGCTGGAGTGTAGAAAGAGTGTTAACTTCTCTTCATACTCTTTGATACAGAACAGAGATAAATAAAGAGCAGCTATTGTCCAACAGATGTACTCTGAGCTAAGCCTCTATCAATCCAATCATCATTGCATTAATGAAGCGGGATAAAGAGATTGCCCCGAAAAAGGTGACATAAGTCACTTTTCCCAGTTCCCTAATAATTTCCTTCCTTGGTTTTCTTTTATTTGGGTGTCCCTATTATTAGATGCCAAAAGTTCAGAGGATTTGGCAGACTGCTGCTATCATGTGGCAGCCCCCTTTGGTGTGCAGTAGATACGTTGTGGGTTTACATTGTGTATGTCCTTTCCACATGCTTGAGTCAGGGGACTTTTTTTATCCCATGCAGTGCTGAAACACTGCCACAAAACTGCAGCTGGGGCTGTAAAGAACAACATCAGCTTGAAGGCCAGCCCTCAGAGCAACTTCATTGGGAAACAAGGCAAAATTTTAAAAAGAAAGGAAGCAAAAAAGGCAACAAGCATAGCAGAGTATTTGATTTCATTTATTAAAAGTGGAGTTTTCCAGTAGGGTTGCAGATTTCACTTACCAGTGGGCTTTATTATTCTGCCAGTGGTAAGCACCTGAAATACCTCTGATGTGACTATTAAAAGTTCTATTCAGTATGTGTCAGATTCTATTACTGTAAGAGAAGATGAAATCAGCTGTTTTCCAGAGCCTACTTGGAGGGATGATTTGACTTTGCAGCAAAGTGGCAAATCACATCCATTAACTGTAATATCTTCAAGTGAGGGATTTTCCATCTTATATCTATTTAAAAAAAAGAGGAAACTAATAAAGGAGACCATTAGGAAAATTATAAAAACCTATTCTTATATTTAGTAGGAGAAGTACTTAAAAAACTGAGGGCAGCAGGACGTATAAATCCTTCTCTAAAAGACAATGTATTTATACTTTAAATGAGGTTGGTAGACAAATCCAGCTGTGGGCATGATAGATTTTTATTTATTCTATTATCATCTAGAGAACAAGATACTTTGTGTCAGAGTTAATTTCATGTATGACTGGAATCCCCTATTTTCATCTCTACAGTTATTATGAATTTAATATTTTTTAAGATTAAAAATAATTCTGTTTGCAGCTTTGTTGTACTGAAATAGGACTTTTTTAAAAGTGATTTTTACCTAAATTAAAGATTTTCTGGTCCTTACCATGTCCTCACATCTCTTCAGTCTTGTTCTCATAATACCTGAGTAAATTCAGTTTCCCATAGGCATGAAATCTATTAATGAGTTGGCTGTAGCACAGTCAGGCAATTGCATTCTCTGAGATTCTCTGTGTCTGGAAGAAACAGCAAATAAAGGCAGACTGCAAACTTGAATACAGGCTGAAGGTGTACAAAGTCAGATTTTAAGGGGGAAAGTATAAATTAAAATACAATGCTATAATTGCTATAATACAAACTATAACATGATCTTAGAAAATATTTCTGAACACTCCCAGTGATTGAATCAACTTGACTCAGCAAAATTTTCAGTGTCACGAGCAAGCATTTGACACTGGCAGATATTTCTGCAACAGGAGTTATTATGCCAGATCTATTTTTGAGGTGCTCATGTCATAGAACTCAACTGTACCTCCATAAATGTTCTGTAAAGAAATACAAGGTTAGGTAAATACTGAACAGACTTAACTCTGATTATTTTCTGAATCCTGTTTATGCTAAGGGTACACAGAACTTACTAACTTACTGCTTTACAATATTTTTCAAAATACTCAGTTTTAAATTCTATCACAGCTAAAACATGGTCAAATTTTATGAGTAAATGTTTCTCTTTTTCCTTTAAATAAAAATGAATTGAAGAGGCCGTGCCTGCAATGTACTGAGAGCCTTCAACTCTCCCTGAAGTTGAGAGAAGCCTGACTTTGAAGGAGTGGAGTCAGAATAGGTGTATACAAGCTCTGGAAGAACAGTCTAAGATGATGGGGTGGACTTCAATCTTCATTAAACTAGTATTGTCCTTTATAGAGTCATGACTGAGATCAGAGTCTGACCTGCAGACTAAGGAAAACACCATCTCTTATGGTGGGAGCTGCTTGGCTAGAGGTAAGTTGTCAACACTGGCCATAAAAGGCAAAATACCAAAAAAAAATGTAGTTGCCAGGATTAAAAATATTTAAGAAAGGCCATGGGATAGAGAGATGCCAAGATAAAGCCAAAATGTGCCTCAGTGTATCCTCCTATAATATGAGATAATGGGGGTCTGGAGTCTGCCAGAAGATGTGCCTGAAGAAGCTGGACTTGAGACACTTTTATTCACACGGTGGGAGAGGATCCTATCCAAGAAGGAGAACTCTATGGGCTTTCCTTTGTTCTCCACAGTTACCCTAACAGAGATCCAAAGGATGATGTGACCCTTCTTCTCCTCATATCTAGAAGGACCTTGTGTTTGTGGTGGACATTTAAGTGAAAGTGGATTTTCTTCTTCCTCTTCCTAGAGAGGACTGTGGAGTAGCTTCCAAGCTGATGAAAGAAATGCGGATTTCTATTTACAGAAAAGCTGAAGAACATCAGGGTATCACCTGCAGAATACTGAACCACAAGAATGCTGTAAAAATGATGAAGGAAATTTGGAGGCACTTTTCAAAGTGATCATCTTTTATTTTTCTTCTGCTTTAGGAAAAGAAAGAGCTTAAAACTCCAGACTTCTACATTCCCTCCTTTCAAATCACTCTAAGACTCTCAGTCTTGTGGCTGAAGAAAAATTAATTAAGATACGATGGAGGCTTAAAGAGACCAGCAAGAACTATGAGTGCATGACCTAATATGCTCCTTACCTTGGCCCAAGTCACCAAAAGAACAGCAAAATCTTTATTTTCAGCACTAACAGATGCCAGTTGAGATTTTATCTTCTAAAAATTTTAGTTCACCTTAAGAGTGAAGTTAAACATAGAGACCTGCATTATGAAAGTCAAGAAAAAGACCACAGAATGATAGAATTGTTTGCTCTGTGAAGTGCAAGTAACAAATAAATAGGATAATATCTATCTTTGTATATATCAAAACCCTTCAAAGACCCCATAATAAAAAGCCAGCCTAAACAATTTCTGAAAATTTAAATTCCCTTGTATCTGACTTGCCATCTGACTCTACAGAAGTTCAGCCAGAATAAAAGTAGATTCTGATGTTTATATTGTGTGGTGTCTCTTTGAGTTCATTATGAATTAGCTCTCATTTTTTACTTTCAATGCAAGCTTAGATGGGAATGTGAAACATATTGGGGGTAAAACCTTAATGAACTGAACAAGCATGGGAGCTATCTAGGAGCTTGGAGCCCAGAATTAAAATCAAGTTCAGTATGTCATATCTAATTTCCTTGATTTATTTGGACTCTATTGTTGTTATTGTTTGTATTACTTATTTGAAAGTTTAACTGTGTGCTTGCTATTGCAGAAAATACAAATTGAATATAAGGTGGAGATGTGACACTGATAATGCACTTCCTAATTATTTGCTAATGTTATGTTGTTTTGGTATTTGGAATAGTCATTATTTTTATGTCTTTGGAAAGGACATATCTTACCAATACTACAGATCAGGAACTAATGTTGTGTTTTGCTGGCAATAACCACCAAATTTTCCATGGATGCTTGCTGGTAAATGCAACATTGTGTATTCTGGCATCTCATTCATGAGGCTCCTATTTTTAAAATGCGGGATTGCAGAAATGTGGAGGCAAAAATTCCACTAATCACCTATTCATAGAAACATGAACAGATAATTAATTGGAAATAGAGATTTTCTGGACCTGAATGGTAGAAGGAAGAGACTAGAATCTTGTGTGCTGGAATAAAGGAGTTTGGGAACAAAGTGTGAGACAGAACCAGTAGTTGAGGATGAAATAAAGGAGATGAAGGAGAGAGAGAAGGACTGGAGAAGGAATTTCTCACAGCAAAGCTGGAAGGAAGATAATTGGAATTGTAGAAAATTACTGGGAGTCTTGGCACTGTTCTTCAGTCAGCCCTTCAACAAGATAGTCCCAATAAAGCCCCTCCTGAAGATCATCAAGAGGTAGATACAGGAGATTTCCAACCAAACAAAATCTCCCTCAAACTGTCGATCTGGAAGGTGGCCATAAGTCACAGGTGTTCCAGAGTAATCCTCAGGATGGATCTTCCTTGCTCGTTTTGTGTCAAAATCCAGTCTGATCCCTTTTAATTCACCAGGACATTTCTGCCTTCAGGTTTTTAGGACACTAAGTGAAAACAGCAATTGCTTTGGATTTGTTCCCTCGGGCACTGCAGGGCACAGAGATATCTGAAAGGAGACTGTTTTGTTTTGTGGTCTTGTCAGAGCTGCATCCTTGGGCCCACTCACCCTCCTCTTCACAGCTGGCGCTGATTGCCCCTCTAGGAGTGGGGAGCTTGTGGAGTTTGGCAACCAAATGCACACAGAGCACAACATATGCAAAGCCATGGAATTCCTCAGTGTAACCTCACTGAAAATATGTAATAATCTCCGTAAATATTTTAGGTCAAATCTTGGCCTTGCTGAAAAGACAGAATCCCTGGTGAGTTTATGAGAACAGAATTTTTCATCCTTGTGTTCCCTTATGGGTGCATTATATAAGGAAAATTAATTAACTGCCGCAGAGTTCAGAGTAGGTCTTCGTGTGATTCGAGTTAAAATTATTGAAAGAAAGGGAAAGGAATTATTTTTTTTTTCTGCTTACATTTTTAACTGATCTGGTAATTTAATAAGCTAGGTCATTTTGATTTAGGAAAATAATCTGCTTTAAATAACAACTCATCTCATTTTTTAATAATAAATGGGGTAATTTACCATCTGAAGACACTAAAAATACACTGCAAAATCTGTCAAATGGAATGACCCAAACCTCCAGAAGTCTGGAAAATGTTGTTAGCATGCAAAGCTGTGTTCTTGAAAGTATTTTTTCATACTTGCCTGGAGTTTTAGTATATGTAAGACTCATCCATGTAGCAATAAAGAATTTAGTTAATAATTTGTGTTAAATTGAAACAACGTGCATTTAAAAAAACTTGCTCACTCGGTTACTAAGAAATACAGCTATCCACTTTCAAAAACTTGAAAACTTGCATTTCAATCATACTTGGAGTTTAAGGTTTGGGAACTGTTTCAGGTGTCTTATCTGCAATGCCATTCTTCACTAACAGTTTGGCTCAGTTTCGCTGCAGCAGATCTGCTCAGGGTGAAGAGCTGACTGGCACTGATTTACATCCCCTCTAGTAAACACGAAGCAAGGGAGAGCTGAATGTGAACAGCTTTGATCGGTATTTGAAAACCAGCTGGGGCAAAATGTATGGAAACTTTTGGTACTGTGTGCAGCATGTTTTGCCATTTCATTGTAGTCAGTGTAAATCCTTTTTCACTTTTCTTTGAAAGACTTGGTATAAAATACAAATAAACAAGGCTATCTCTGACTTAAAAAATAAGGCTTTGAAACAGAATAATTAAAAGACACCTGAGAACATAAAAGAGTAAAAAGGAAAGCTGTCAGGGTAGATCAAACGTTGTTGCATTTTGCTTCATGTAAAAGATCTGTATCCTGTTCAGTGAGAGCTGCTGTCTTTCGAGTTACAGCCTGCTGTTATCCTATCCCTCATACAGGTTTTGGTTCATAACCAAACTCTTCAGACACAGGCAAACATTAATGATACATAATCTCTTGCTATCAATAGCACTTGCCAGCTTGATATCTCGTTGACTCTTGCCTATAATGATATTTACATATATTTCACCACAGTGTGTAAGTGAATATCAAACCACTGAGACAAGTGAATACCTCAAGAAGAGCTGTACATCTGACTCACAAGACACAATCAATTGCTGCTGCCACACCATCATCTCCAGTGCTCTAAAATCTGTTTCAGAAGGGCTTTTTTCTTCCACAAAAATGCAATGATAACACTGACAGCAAGAAATAGGAATTCTGGTGATATACTATTGGCTCACCTTTTCTGTATCTTTTGACAACAATGGCGTCTTGCAGTAGAAGCATAAATATAGTGTTTATCACCTTCTTTGCATATGCTATTAGAGCTGAATAATTTCAGAGAGCAACAGAAGATAATCTAAATCTGTCAGAGGAATGAAAGACAGCTATCATAACTGAATGATGTGACAGCTGTGAAGCTCAGTAAGCACCCTGAAAATAAACTGTTCTCAGGGAGTACTAAGTACTGTTTCCAGAAATTTGTACTATTATACTATACCAACATACCAATCTAAATTCTTTTAGGCCATGAATAAAAAGAGACTCTAGAATAAATCAAAATAATACTAGCAGAACTGAAGCTGATGTCACCACAAGCAGAGCTGCCTGCATTTCCTAGAAACTGCAGAGATTAGTGAAAGCTGGGGACAAGAAGGACAGTTTCTTGGAAATGGCAACAGTAAAGACAGCTACAGCCAAGAGTCAGTAGATTGGGTAACCTATCAGAAAAGGGACTCTGCTCTGTCCCCTGATTCTCTTTGCAAACTGGATTGCAGGGTAATGGATCAAAGTGTCTGTTGCACTGTAGCTTCACTCAACCAGAAACATGAAGGCACTTCCATGCCAGTACAAGCCCTAACTACTGCAGAGCCAAGAGCTGCTCTTTAGCCTGGCAACTTCCAAAAGCTTCTCAGGAGCAAGGCTGGCTGCAGCAAAACATGCCTTCTTCTCTGTGGAACAGGATGTGTCCAGCTGTGTGATCAAGCTCAGACTGCAATTCAGTAAGTTAAATAAAGTTTGGAAAGGACATTGATTTTTCTGAGCATCCAGACAGCTTTACTACGCTGAAATATTGCATTAGCAAATGAGTGAATGCAGAGCAATGATGGAAGGAAACAACACTTCCTTCAGCACACACATGCCTCTCATATCAAAAGAGACAAGCCCATTTTTGTTCCTTTCTGCACATCTTAGATTTACACACCTTTTTCACTACAACTTTAAATATTATACACATTTTAAGCATTTTCACCTAGAGGGTTAAAAAATGTTTTCACTTTTCTGCTGTAACTCTATTAGCATATACAAGTTGCTTTGACAGCCCTGAAGAATTAATTCTGATCATCTCCTGAACAGGTACTGCACAGTCAGAAATGCCACTTTTTTTTTATACATTGCTGTAACAATAACTTTCAGCTGCTGTTAAAACAGAGTACTTCTAGGAACAAAAGGACAGTTTAATCTCCATGTTCATTCAGTTTTTGGCCTCTGTAAACAGACTGCCAAAAAAGTTGCCAATTAGTGCTAATTGTGAAGAAGGTTTTTGTGATGTGTGATGTGCAATGTGTGCCCTTCTCCACTGAAAATTGGATTACAACCATCAAACTCATTTCCTATGCTGCTGATATATTTTATTTAGGTCATAAGCATCTCTGCCGTTAGCCTTTTTAAAAGTCGTGCCTGATCAGACACAAAGAGAACAGAGGTTGAAAACTCATCATTATATCTAACTCTCTTTTCTCTCAATGTGTTAGATGCATTTGGGGAGGTTATGTTAGTTGAATTTTCTTAACCACAATGCACAAAAAACAAAATAAGACTTCAAGAGTCTTTTGGTTCTCATGTGGTTATGTAATAATACATTAATATAAAGGATTTCCATTTTTAGACATCAAGCCCCTGACAGATGTTTTTGGATCTAGTTGCATTTAGTTAGTCTTCATTATTATGGCACACTTTGATCTGGAGAATTCCTTGTCTGTGATCAAATGTAAAATGAATTTAGATTCATTCCCTTTCATCTCATGTGAGCAAGACGTGTGAACCCTTTACTTAGCCCTGCGACTCTGTATGATGAGTATTGTCTTTTTCACTGGTTCCTGGTGAGATTTTTTTCTTTTTCTGGTAGATGAACCAGCTCCTTTATATGATCTTACAAAAGACACAGGCAGAATGTCACTTCACATTTGTCAAGAGCAAGCCCCACAATCTCTTTAACAAGTGATGTTTTACAATGTCTTGCAGGAGATTCTTACACTGATGTTAATTAGCCCAGGGAAAAAAAAAAAAGCAATTAAGGCATCAAAACTGTCTTTGGAAAATCTGAAAGGTTTTACTAAACCTTGGAGAGGTAGATATTATGAAGGCTAACATGACAAAAGACCCCTTAACTCATCTCCTTATAACTAAGCATTGTAGTAATCAGACAAGAAAGTTTACCCTTGTTTAGGAACCCTTGCTGCCACTATTAAGGCCCCACGGGGTGTGCTGGAAATGTTTTTCAGTAATATTAGTTTATTTGTCTTCACAGGTTTGCACCATGTCATCATCACAGCTGTGTGCATTTCCTATACCTAAATGCTGTTATTATGTGGAATATGGAAAATGCAAACAGGTGAAACAAAAGTACTTTTCCTCTCACACTTTTACCATCAGTAGTTTAAAATAAAGTTTTACTATATGTCAACTACTTAAATTCTGAACTCTCAATTCACCCATAATATCATCTTTAACCTATTAGAAAAACTAATGCTCATAGAAGCTTTGGAGAAAAGGTTTTAACATATTTATTTTGTACATATGATTTTTGTTGCCCATTTACTTGCAAACTATTTTACAATTGACACTTGTGCCTTAGGCCAAAGTCTTTAAAAGTGAGATACTATCATGGACTAAAATCCTCCAAGCATTTAAGCATACACATAATTCAGTGATTTAAATTGCCCCCTACACAACAAAAGGGGTGCATGCATGGCATTTGCAGGAGAGATATTTCTTAAAGGAAAGCTACTTTATTGGCACATGATATTGTAGGTGGTTAGAAAGGAGAAGTAAAGTTTATTCAATCTTTAAAAAGGTCTGTGAAATCAATAATTGCTGAATTGACCCAGTAGAAAAAGCCTGTGGAAGGCTAACTTCATCTTTTCAGCCCCTTTATATCTGTGTGGGGCCTGCTTCTGTAAGAACAGAGAAATTGCTGGACAGTCTTTTAGAGTGAAGAGATTTAAAAAGCAATTGTCACAGCTGACTGCACTGCACAAGCAGAGGCCAGGGGTGCATTGTGAGGGTGAAAAAGCAGTTTCTGAAAATACATTACTAAATAGCAAAAGGTGAGTTTTGTTTCACAAGTAGAAAGATAAAAATATTATAAGTTCTCTGTTGCTGTCCTTTTGGTGGCTCAGAAAGTGCAAACAAACTTCCAGTGTGAGTGAGAAGAGACAATAAGTATGGAGAATTCTGTAAACTTTTGAAATTCTGTTGTTTTTTTCAGAATAGATGGCTAAATATACAATGTGAAGGAACTGATAAAATCACCATATTGTCTGATACAGCCCAAGAAAGCCCCCACAGCAGAATGTTATTGCTGACCTTACATGGAAATACATCAAGCCATGGTAGCTGAGTCGCTGGCAAATGCATGGGATTGCAGTACCTGTCCAAGGCAAAGCTGCATTTTCTCTTTCTTACTACTTTATAAAACTTTCTTCTGTTTTGGCAGGAACTCAGCTCAATGAGTCCTTCTCCCCAAGCTAAAGTTTCAGCAGCACACATCATACATAGGGTAAAATGCAGCTATTACTAAAGGCAATACTTAAATGTAAAGGAATAAAAAGATACGTGTGGTATGTATGACCTGAAGCTTATTGGCACATGATTGAAATACCTTTCATAGGCTCTTTTTACTTCAGTTATGTGAGCTGGTAAAATCTTAATGTCAAACCACCTTAATCCTACCATTGCCGTTTTCTGTTGGAATAAAAATTCCGTATGTCAAACACATTCCATCATTTCTATTTGCTTCCTGATTGGCTGAAAAGCCTTAGCCAATTTTTTCTTCAAATTTTTTTTTGTCTCTAACATGTTGTTTACAAGTAATTATTAATACCAATATCAATATTAATATTAATGTTGGGTAATTGATTATTTCCTCTGGATGGCAGCAAAGAAGCTGATGTTAGGGGAGTTTTTTCACATTGGATGTTTATAAGCCACATTGTGTTGAACATTACGTCAAGCACTTTGAATTTCCAAATGTTGCAGTTCTGGGATAATAGGAAGGCAGGGAATCTTAGTCTCAAACTGAAATGTTCCAATCTTCAAGAAATATTTCTGGCCCAAATTTTCTCCTAATAAATCACAACCTTTCTGGCTTGCATACAGTTCCGTAGGTTATGGCCAAAAAATTTAATGCCACTTGAAATCACTTAAATGTCATGCATGCTTTCCCAGCACATGTACAGAATAAATTGAAACAATCTGAAAATTAGCCCCTGAAATGGTGGATATGCCTGCTATATCTTATTGCTTAGGTAACTGATGGGATATCTCAACAGTCAAGTTAATGGCCCAAAAGATCAATCGTTTAAATTAAAAATGAATTCTGCATTTTGAGTAGCATTACACCCTGGAGAAATGAATACACAAAGGCTACTTTGCAGCTGCGGAAAAGATTGCAAATAGTTTTGTTCTGCCAGCAACTGCCAGCCAGAAAGGGCACGCAGTGTTACGGGTTCTTGTTCTGTATGGACATGGGGAAATTTTTTGTGCATAACAATAAAGCGTTATGCTTGTAGACGAATTTCATTCAAAGTAGTAGGGCCACAGAGGGCCCATAGTTTCATCTCATAAAGGGGGATAACTACAACTGTGGGGCAGGCAGACAAGGAGCCCTTTGGTGCTCATAAGCATATTGCATTAGTTGACTATTTTCTTTCAGTTGCAGGATGTTGGGATTTCCCCTTCCTTGCATTTTATAGGGAAGAAGGAAGTTCAGTGACTTTCAAATGTTATCATCTTAAGTAAGGAGTCCCCCAGAAAGCATCAGGGCTGTTGTGTGGAGCCTAAAAACAGCACAGTGTGCAGCTTCTTCAGAGATACCTGCAAAAGGCAGTGTCAAGGCCTCTCAGGGATCCTGCTAAGCTTGAAGAGAGAGTTGTAGCAGGCAAGCATCTTATATTTCTGTGTTATAAATCTCTAACAGCAAACCTCTGTTCCTGAAGGAAGGGCTGATGCATCAGTTACTGCCAGTGAGTAATTGTTTGATGACATCAGCCATCCATGGATCCACTGCACTGCCAAGTGTAGGGATCCAAGAGGCAGTTTGGCATTTTGCTCAGTGTTGGTATTGGAGTAATTTCCACCCAGGAGAAACTACTGGAGAGCTTGAATTCTTCCAAAGAGCACATCTCAGAGAAATCTCAAAATTCATACAAATAATATGCAGAACCAGACCTGTCTTCTACTTAGAATTGCAGCTAGGCAACCCTTCACTTCTTCTGTCACTTGGGAGAGCTTGCCTTTTAGAGAAAAGCCAAATCAGACTGGGGAGAAACACAGGCAAATTGATGAAATTCTCTGACACTCATTTTTGCATATCTGTTTATGTTACTGTGTAATCCCAGCACTTCAGAATCTTGCTAGGAAGGTCCTATGGAAGAAGGTTATTTTCCCTATCTTTAGGCCTGGTCTGATTTCACCTGTGGTGTATGTATGTATGTGTGTATGTATGTAGTCATGCATAAAACTTTTTCTACTTGGGCTATTTTTAATGGGATATAGTAAGCAGGTTTTCTACAATCACCTGTGAAGATTGGTTCATCAGTTGTCAGTGTCTGCATATAAAAAAATTTAGGGAATGGTTTCATCTGTTTACTCAATGATGTACAAATCTATCAATATCAGCCTCTGACACAATTTCCAGAATTACTTCTTTTTCATAAAAATTGAGAGTGAATTAAATGCATACAAACATCTTCAGTATGGAAACTTCCTGAGCTTATTTGCTGGTCCTGGTTCATGCTGCAAACATTGCCAGGACAAGGTATTTCTTAAGTGCAGTGGAGTGGGATCACTGCCTATCATTCAATATAGTATCCTTTGGCTATTTAATTTCATTTTTCTGCTGCCACAATGGGGGCAGCATTATGTCTCTTACATGGATGCCTCATGAGAAGGAGGGGAAAAATGAACATATGCCAGTGTCTGCTTTTCAGTCACTTAAAATAATGGTGTTGAAAAGGTGCAACAAGGTATCTCCTGCTTATATAGGCAAGTCTCTTTATACTACTGCAGTTAAAAATATGTGGAAATTCTACAGAGTTCCAAGTACTTTCCCAATGTTTTAGACTCCAGCATTTCAGTCCTCAGCTTTTCAGAGTCTCTTAAGGGGTTTTCCCTTTCCTAATGGAAGCAGCTACTCAGAAAAAGTAACAGCTAATGGCAGAAGAGAAGGCTTTGGGGTGACCTAATTGCAGCCTTCCACTGCCTGCAGGGAGCCTACAAGAAAGAGTGAGACAGACTATTTACAAGAGCAACTTGTGACAGGACAAGGGGACAAGGCTTCAAACTTAAAAGAGTAGGTTTATATTAGTTATCAGGGGGAAATTCTTTACCGTGAAGGTGGTGAGGCACAGATTTACAGAATTACACAGAATTGCAACCATAAAAATCAGGGGTTTGGATCTCACTGAAGCACATTCCTCCCCATCGTGCGTACCCCACATAACCTGTAGTGTATCCAAAGAGGGGTGTGAAAGTGATCTTGCTCAGGCTGGAAGCACAAATTAATGTATCTCCCTAAAGAATGTAAAGCCACATACCTCACTGCTTCTTCACTTTAACACCATTTCTGAGATCCATGCACACTGTGGTAAGTGATATAATAACAAGGTGTCGATGATTTAGCTAAAGACATTTGTGGGAAAGGTATGTTCCTCTTATGCTCAAGCAAAGTCTCCAAATATGTGAACAGTGTTTTCCTGCAGGCCACATAGCATACAAATGGTAAGGCTTCAAAATGGGAATTTAAATTAAGTTTGAAGTTCTGGACAAAGATCAAATGCAAAAGCATGTTGCATTTAAAGTGTAAGACTTTGAACTGACAGTTTAAAATGTGAAGTCCTCATATCTAGACACATTTCATGGCTCTGCTACAGTTTTCTTGAGTGAAGCTAAGCAAGTAATTTAAATAATGAAGTGTTACAGTGTTTTGATCTCTGAAATAAGGATAATGACACCTGTTCATCAGGAAGGTTGTGATGATTAACATTTCACTGAATAATTTTGGAACCTCTAGATGGAATCTGATATACAAATATGCAGTGATTACTGTTGTAACTGAATAACTTATTTACTCTCAGGGGATGCTACACTTACAGTTTAGTACTGCTTTATACCTTACATCTTTGTTTGCAGTGGCTCTTCCTGCCTGTCTCGGACTGCAAACCCTATCTACCTTAACAAGGAAGTTTGAAGGAATGCCACTCAGCTCTTATCAGAATTAAAAAAAAAAAAAATTCTTTCAGCTGTTAAAGAAATTGAGCAGGAGTATTTGGCACTTGACTTCTAGTATGCATGTGCAGTATCTGCCACCATGAACTGCTGCTTTGTTAAAGATACTTTAAGATCCAAATTCAGCTCTCTTTTTCATAAAGAAGTATATTCTCCTTACAAGAGAAAACAAGAGTTGTTCGGGTCTTTTTTTTTGGCTTGTATTCAAAGGCTGTTTCCACATCACAAGCTAAAACAATATAAGTTTGCTCACTAGCATGGTCTTTCTTCATATATCCTACATCTACTCTGTTGCTTTGGTGAGGCCTTAGCAGAGGAAGGTCAGTCCCAGCGGTCAGACTGATATACAAAGCTTTTCAGTGTCTTGTTCTTGACAGATCAAATCAGTCTTTTGGTTTGTGAAGATAAAAAAAGAGACAGGTCTGACTTTTATACCCTTTCATAAGAAGTGGAAAAGAACCAGCTAGCACAAGTTTAATACAAAAATACAGAGAGCCATGTCTTTTTTTTTTCCTTTTTTTGTCTTTTTCCCTAGAGCTTCTGTCAGTCTAAAGTTCCAAAGTACCAATATTTATTTAGTTACTTTCTAGTAATGTACACAGCCCTGGTAGGTAGACCTTCTATGATTACTTAGTATTGAGACTTTACAAGGCAACTTTTGCAGGATCCTGTTGTCATTATTCTTAACTTTACCAGACTTTGGGCTGATGTATTTGAAAAATTTCGAATAAAACATTGTAGCCATCTCTGATACTTTGATTATGCAAACAATAATCAATTGTTTTGCACCTGTGACAAAGTGCTCCTCACCTAAAAGAAACTTTCTTGGAGCAAAGAATTTTGATGTATCATAGTGGATTGGCCTTTGCATTCTCCCAGATTTTGGCAAATTAGAAACTTCTGAAAATTCAGACTGCACTAGACTTCTACAATATACAAGCCAGATCCTTTACAGGCTTTTGCCAAATGGAATTTGCTTTATTTCTTTGCATCTTCTGTGCTGATTAAATTGCAAGTACACCACCCTCACTTTTCCTATAAGGATACTAGATAACTCCTTCTAGTATTTGGTTTACTAACAATGCAAAATGTGTTAAGAATTATCAATTCAAACTGGAATGGCTGTAAGGAATTCCCTCCACAACATAGGGAGATTTTTCCTAGTCCTGGTTTCTGCTCCACTTGGCTGTGCAAATTCCAGTCAGGCTCATGTGGGATGAGGCTGTTTGGATCTGTCCCTGCAGCAAGCAGTGGCTGTACTTATCTATCAAACAGGATTCATTCAAGTTAAGGAGTTACATCCTTCCTCTGTCACAGGGATCAGCAGTGTCACAGGGATCAGCAGTGTCTCTCTAGCACAGTCCTCTTGCATGAGCACAGAGATGGATGGGGAATGCTGCCTGATCCCTGTTTCTACCACCTCTCTCTGATGATTCAAAGGCCTAACAAGCCAACAGCAGTCTTTGACAGCCCTTCACAAACATCAGCATCCAGTGCAGAGCTCCTACACTCTCAGCTGAAGGCACCAATGAAAATGCCTAAGACTGCCAAGGATTATTAAAGCAGCCAAATACACCCTGCCTATGCCTGAAACCAGACTTTGGAGCACAGGAGACAGTGGCTCTGAGGCACTAGGGGACCAGTCCCCTGGTGGCAGAGGGTCCCTCTATGCTGCTGGCAGTGTCTGATGCAGGAACTTCTGTCACTCTTCATCTGGCTCTGCTCTGAGACACTGCCTCCATTATCTTTATTCCTTTGCCTTTTCCCAAGACACAAGTGAATTTTCTTCTGGCTTTTTAGGCAGAAGAATTTAATTTTGCTTCAAAATTGTAAAAATCTTTCAGCTCTTTTGTTCCAGAAGAACAGGAACAGGAAAATAAATAAATTAATAGGATTAGAACAAAGCATTTTGCACTAATTAAATACTTAGTCACATTTTAAAAAGCAGAATACTTGTAATTAATGCTGTTATGCATTTATCTCACTATATTTCATCACTTCTAGTTGTTTATGAAAACTAGCTTTCGTATATTGGGTAGTTAATTAAAAATAAAAGGTTTTATAATTTAATCTTTTCTACAGTACTCCAAGTAATTTCGTGTCCTATATATGCTTTTTTTGTTTCATGCTTTTTTGTACATTTTAAACAAGTGTAGAGTTATGTTCTGGAATTTCTTCAGGACCCTTTCTTTCTTCTTGACAGTGTTTTATTTTACAGACGCATAAAAGAAGTGACAGGCTATTGTGTATGTAATCATGGCTAATTTTTAACTTCAAACACTCCTCTGTGATCTTAAAAGCTTTTCATTTGTTCATAGGCACAGGTTTGTACAAGCCCTGTACAACATCTGTACACTGTTTTAACAAATAGCTATAGTGGTGCCTCTCACCCCCAAAAAGTTTAATTAGAACTGAAAAGTAATTTAAGCTCTTACATGACTTTAACATGGATGAGCACCATCACAAATGTTCCCACTTTAAATTGCAAGGTGCTGTGGCTTTCACAGAAAAATGTTGCATCCCCAAACCCTGCTGAGATTAGTAGGTTTCAAGGTAGACAGCATCTCAGAAGATGTGGTCAGATCGAAATGGAAGTATCTGGGAACTTGGAAGTCTAAGCCCCTCATGCAGTCTGGTGACTTGGTGAATGTTGTGCTGAAATACTTAGCTGATATTTCACTGATATTCAGTCAGTAAGAATAGGTAATTTTTAAACAATGGTAAAAATTTACTGCTTTAGTGAAACTATACCTGTTTATGTAAACTGGTAAATTCGATCCCAATTCTGTTCAAGCAAAAACGCATTATCACTCTGAAAAACATGTGAGTGTTTTTAGGATTCTTTCCCACTTAATTCATTCCCATAGTCCATGATGTTAGTTGTAGAAGTGCTGCTCCCATTCCAGGAGCAGCACTGAGCCCATAAAATTTCTTTTTGTGTGGTTTCTTGTGTGGATCTGTCCCACTACCCAAAGCACAGAGCAAGGGGTGAGGCTTACAGTAATGCCTATTTATAGCTGCTGCTTGCTCTGTGAGAGAGTGACATGGGATACATCTGTCCTGTTTGGTGGTTGTAACCTTTAGAGGAGACAAAAAGTGAGCACAGCCCGAGCTGCTGAGAGGGACACAGTGCTTGAGTCTCCAACAGCCCACCTGAAATGAAGTGGGTTCTCCTTGCAGTCTGCCCCCTCTGCCCACTGTCACTTGATGTTTCACATTTTATCAGTCTTGCTTTTGCATTGGTTAGTGGATGGCAGTTTTTGATAAAATGTTCCATTTCCATTCCCAAGTTTTGTCTTTCATCTCCTCCTATCAAAGTGCTTTTTGGCACATCCCAAAAGGAGCTGTCTTAACTTGCAGGTCAGATTTTGATACAGATGAGCCACTACCAAAGGTACAGCAACTAAGATAATCCCTCTTCCTGCACTAAAAAGGCTAGGCAAAAACAGATATTAATAAAACAGTTGTTTTATTAATACAAAAACTCTCTTGATTGATTGAAAGACTATAATTTAAAAAACCTGGAAGTAATGCAGGAAAATGTACTTATTCACCCAACATGAAGATCCTCTCATCAATATTTCTTCCTAGATGCTGAGACAAGTCTGCTGTTGTTGCTCTAGAAGTGTTGTAGAATATCTGAGGGAACTGTAAGCATGTTCTTTAGCTGTGCTGTGAGCCATGATGCTATGCACCAACCTAAAACTGACTTCATTAAACAGTATATCCCCTTCTGGCAAGATCTCAGGGCTGTTGCTCACTGTCACTGCTTTTAGTTGGCACTACAGCTTACTGTCTGTCATGCCTTTCTGTGCACTGAGAGGAACATGCCATACTGCAATCCTTCTGGCTGCTGCTCTTTTTGGTGGCACCAGACTGGAGATTCCCCAGCATGAATGCTTTCCCCCTCCATTTACAGGAGGATGTTTGAGAGAACAAAGTCCTTCAGTTTGGCATAACTGTTGGAATTAACTGCTCCCAGTAGATAGTTGCATGCCACTCCTCTACCTTGATACCTAAAGAGAGAACTTTCAAAGTGCCAGCAGGAGTTCTTCAGGGCAAAAATAACTCTGAGTATTTTCTTTGATGCATGTTCATTGCTGCTTCACTTTGCACAAAGGACTTCACCACAAGAGACTTGCCTTTCTGCATATTTCCCTGCAGCAAACCAAGGAAGTTCCAAATGAGAAAAAAGTGCACACATTGACTTCAAGTATCTGAGAATTTGGAAAGAAATATTCACTGCATGCAGCCTGCTCTGCCTTCTAGTAAGGGCAGGAACAGAATGCTGTCGTCTTGCCTGGCCTCCTGCCTTCTTGTTTCTGACATGGATGGCCAGTGGCTCTGTGCCTGATTTTCACCTCCACCCTGATGCCAATCCACCTTACAAGCCTTCTGTCAGGTCACTGGGGTAACTGCTGATCCCTCTAATCTCCTGCCAGGCTATTCTGTTGGCAAGAACTCATTGTGGATACTTGACATTTGGTCTACTTTTACTTTTAGACAGCTTGTAAAAGGACACCGCTTTCCAATTCTCTAATTTTAGGACCTTTCTGTTTCATTCAAATTTGAAGCTTTCTGCTGCAACCTCAGTTTTTATAACACCCACTTATATAACAAATATATTAACTGAGGTCCAGAATATTTAATGCAATAATGCTACCTAGGAAATACTCTAATTTAAAAAGAAATTTCATATCATTTATTTTTTCATTGAATTTTTTGTTTTATTTTATATTTTGATGTGTTATACAAGTCTAAAACCATTAAGATATTAAAAAAATGGATATCCATGGATATATACATGGATATATAAATGGATATGCTAATGGATATATAAAAAAGTGGTGATTGCCACTTACCAGTGTATAGGCAGAGGCATTTTCAGAAACTGGAATATTTTATAACAGAAAATGGAAAACTACAGGGAATAAGCTAAGCAAAGCTGAAGCAACATGATCCATAATACTGCACTACTATGTGTACGATAAACTGTTCTTATTGATAATTACTACACCATAAGAGATCTTCCCAGTATATACAGATTTAGTAGTTCAAGGATGTACCTGCTGCCCTGTAGATTTTTTCCCATGGTTACAGAGATCACATTCTAGCTATTTTATTGCTTACTAAAAGGAATGACCCAAGTGAGGTAGATTTTTGATTGTCTAACAGTCTGTCACAGTCAGTCTTGGCAGCTAATAGTTTCCACCTCTAAGACACTGTAATAAGGTTACAGATAATTATATTTAAGTGCTCCTCTGCAAAGTATCAGATATCTGTCTGTAAATGAAAATTATATCAGACAAAGGTTGCTGAGCTCACTAGGCAGGTATGGTGCAATTCACACAAAGGTTTAGTCCTGGATGTTCTCTAAATGTTGAAGGAGATAATTATTTTCCAAACTGGAATAAGATGCAGTAATAATAGCAGTATTATGCAAGCAACACATTTTAGTTTCTACTTCCAAATAGATAATGTGCTTGCCATATTCATGAGTGGGTCTTTTACTACACCTGAAATATTATATAATTAATTATGTTGTTAGGGCATATAAGATGTGTCCAAGCAGAGTACTAAAATCTCTAGAAGATGTTTCCATATATTATCAAAAACCATCTTTTAGCAAATAGAGAACATAATTCTCCATAGTATGCTTTTGAGAAAATTGGATGCAAAATGTTTCAAAAATCAGAATGACTGTAACTAAGAGTCATTATTTATGAGTAAAAGAAAATCAAATACTAAACATAGTGTACAGCCTTGAGTCAACTATTAGAACAACGTGTGTGTGTACTTGCTAAATAAACAATAAGAATACATTTATCAGCAAAATCCTTTTGAAACAGAAGTTTAAAGGAAATTCATTATTGAAAACAAAGTTATATTTTTTGGAAAATGCATTATATATAAAGAACTCATAGAGGTATATCTATTGCATTTTTAAAATGTTTATTTGTATGTTTACTGAATATATAAGTATATGAACTGCAAGAAAAGAGAATTCTAAATAAATATAAATACAAACAATAAAATAGTATAAGTAAAAAGATTGTTTAGAAAATGGGGATTACAGAGCAGTTGACATTACTTCATTGATGAAATATGATTAGATATTTTAAAATAAAATTATCTTATTGCAATGCATGTAGGAAGAGGAGAGTTACCAGCATGGTCCTTCACAGCAATCTGGGAGCAGAGAAATTTGCAGGCACAGATGGTGTGTACACACAGATCCACTAAGTCTAATGAGAGAACGATCACAGGGCAATGGTCATTAGGCAGCCTTTATACTAATTTTAAAGAGCAAATAAAAGTTTGAATATTAGAAAAAAACCCTAAGGAAAGTAGCTAAACAACACTGATATGTATAGTGACAACTTTATGAATTTAAAGATTACTTGTACACTTTTGAGCCATCATAGCTAGTTAAATTATTTTTTAAATGACTTACTAAAACACAAGCAAAAGTGGAATTGTATTTTTCTCTGTTAAACTTTCCGATGAGGACAATTTGCTTTTTATGAAAAGCCTGACTGATGCCACCACCTGCTAACTTGGGATCATTGTATCAGATTATTTCCTTCTACCACCTGCTGTATGGAGTAGAGATGGAATCCAGCTGATGTTTTGACATTCTGGTGACAAGATCGTAACTGTTTCTGTAGCCTGTGTTTTAATCTAGGCATTTCCCCTGGAATATTCTGCTAATTTTAATTAGTTAAAAATTCTGCAATTATGAATTTAGAAAATTGGAACCTGGTGACTCTGGTTTTAAGCTTTTCTTAGTTGTAATTCAGGTTGGTTCCATACTACATCCAAATACTGAAATTAGGTATTTTACTTTTTTTACTTAATTTGTGCTTGGTTTGTATAGGGTTAATTACTAATAAAATGCCAAGCCATGGAAGATGGCATAGTATCTGTAATAACATCTCATTATGTACAAATTAGGATGTAGATTGTCCATGCCTTCTAGAAACAGAAAGAGACAACCATTCAGAAATTACCATAAGTAATATTTCTGTCTGGACAGTTTCAAAGGTATGCAAACATGACACAGCCTTGTGTAATTTCTCCCTGAGAGCCCTGACTTAACATTGCCAGTTTTAAAGAATGGCTAATTTCTAGGTAACAAACTATATACACTTATCTACAGTTTCTTGCTTTATAGCAGAACTTTTCAGGAGGAAATATGCACGTGAGCAAAGTACACATATTCCTCTCAGAGGTATGGCAACCACTTAAGTCCCTTTGAGGCCTCTAGGTTATTCTGTGTCTAGGGAACAGTCTAACAGATGTATTAAGTACCAAATAAAAGTGCTAATTACTGCCTCAAAGTTTAATGAGAGAGCTTATCTTTATGCATGTGTGGGAGATGTTAAAATTAGTGAAACTAAGGGTTTCTCATCCTTTAGTAGTAAATGCATTATTGAGTACAGAAGTTTAATACTTCTCTGGTTTTAGAAATGAAAATGCTTAAAAGAAGAGGGAATTAGTCTCGGGAAGAAAAAAGAGGGAATGAAACTGTCTTCTTGCCTCAAATTCAAAGTATTATTTTTTAATTACTGTTATTTAAATATTGTCCATCTCATGACTCTTCTGATGGGTCTGAAATCAAATGACCAGATGATTTTGCTTCAGTGTTTAGCAAACAGGGTCTACAACACAACACCCTTTGCTTGTCAGGAAAGTCTTAGGGTTGTTAATAATAGTTATTTGAATTTTTCTAGTAACATTAAACGTTGTGTCCTAGATTACAGAAAACACACACGTTCTCTTTCAATACTGGATTTAGACAAATGCCTCAGTTTTGTACCTCTCACTGGCTGGAAGTCACCTACATAAAGGGAAACAGTGGCATCTCAGGAAAGCACTGCAAACATACTAAATCAGTTTTTAAAGCACTGAGGAAAGTATCCTTGTACTGCTATACTGAATTCCCACAACTTATAAATGACTTGGTGACTTGTCCATTCAGCAGTATGAACTCCAAATCTGTTCAGGACAGTAAGTATTCAAGACATACATTTTAGGTCCTGCTTGGTATTACATAAAGTTATTACCTTTTTGTTCAGTGGGTGAACCAAATTTTTTTTTATTTTAGTTCCTTTGTTCAAACTTAATCTAAAGCTTTACATCCCCAAAATGTTTGACTAGAGGACATAAAATACCTGGAAAAGCTTTCAGCTTGATGTCATTTCTTTCAAGCTCATGAAAAATAAGTTTTGCCCAATAAATCTGACTTAGAGACCTCAAGAAGAATGATGTGGGATCCTTGCATTAATTTATTTTGGTGTTTTAATGAGATATGAAACCATGCAACAGAAAGAAGAAACCATGCAGATCTAACTGCTATACAGTATATATCTGTTATACAGATTTTCTGATAGTGAAATGTTGAGTTTTTAGTGTATGAGGAACATCATCAGGAAAATGAGTAACAAGTTTATTAAACAGTTAATGGAAACATAAGATCAAATTTCCTTTCGAAGAAATAGAATTAAACATGGATTTTCTCCTTAATGAATTCTGTCACTGCTGGATAGGATAAAACAACCCTCCTTAATTAGTTTTGTAAATCTAAACTGAAGTCAGATGAAATGATCTCCTGAATTTGTGTTTATTTATCGGAATAACAGTTTCAATTGTTAACAATAACAACAGGGTAGTGATGCTCTATCTACACAACTTCTTCTGTGTACATAGGGTATCACTACTTTCTGCAATGCCAGCATTTTCAATTTGGCTATCAGGAGATAATATTTCTGAATTCCTAAAGATGGAAACACAACGTAGCTCTTTTCACACACCTTTGTATTGCTTTGCCATGGAAGCCTTCATCCATCCACTGTCTTGGTGATCAGTTCGGTATTTTTCTTGTGAGTCTCCCAGCTGGGAAAAATAGTGTCTGAAGGAAGGTAAAAATATCCCATATCTGAGAAAAACTGAGAATGAAGATGGTAGTTTCTGGTATGCTAATTCAGTGACTGTCAGCTGGCAGAGAGCTAACAACTCTTTTCCTAGAAGTTTCTTGCAAGACATTAAGCATATACTCTCTCCAGGAAAGCCTTCCTCTCCTTTTGTCTTCAGCAATTTCATAGTCAGAATTATGAGTTCTAACACATGAATAGTATTCTAACAATGAATAACAATATTTGGTCCAGTAGGATACTGCAATGATGCATGAATTTGTCATTTTCCCACATTTCTGTCATATGACTGTAATGTCAGAAGAGTGAAATTAGTGCAAAACTAGCTCACATCTCCTTTTGAAACAGCACTGGGATATGAGGATGTCTCATGTTGTGCTCTAAGTAAAGCTTTCCATCATGCTATAAAACCACATCTAGCAGAGTGTTTGGAGTTCAGATGCTTCTGGATCTTCCTAATCTTTGTGCAGTTCACCACATGGACATAAATTTTAATGCAAATCTCTGGTTTTGAGGAATCTAATTCTGGCTAAAGCCAGCGTTTCTAAAAGGCACAGTGTACAACTGGGCAAACACAGGTTTGAGTCAGCACAATTAGGAATCATTTCACTTGCTATCAATAATTGGATGCCCAATTTTATGACTGCTGTTAGTGTCTCGGAATGTTAAATTTATATTCTCTTGTAGACTAATTTAAGGTACTAAGCAGAGTGGGACTCTGAAAAAAGCTGGTAGCTAGGAGAGTGCTATGTGAGCCAAACTATGCTTGGCATAACTAACAGCATTGATATGAGAGATGAATTGGACCCTATGTATCTTAACTTTCTCTCCAGCCAGAGTAACAGCTGCAGTGTGCTTGTGACTTAAAAAAAAAAAAAANCTTTTTGGCAGTGAGTGCACATGCCTTTGTCTTCACACTACAGTAATTCTTATTTTTCTGAATTACTTGTATGGAATCACTTGTACATGTCAGGTTAGAGGGTTTTTCTTTCTTGTGCATGGTTCTCTAGGAGTTTGTGGTGACCTACATTTCCTACATTTGCCTCTCCTTGAAATTCTCCCATCCGATACAACAGGTGCTCTGTATTGATGGAGCACAAAGATAGGGTGAAATTTGGAGCAGGCTTCCTGACCCTGGGTTAGCAGAAGGCACAAATCAGTCTGCTTCAGTCCCGGATCACTGAGCCCCAGCACATCCTTGGTACTTGCTTGCACAGTGCTGGGTGTAATACTTTGTAGCTGGCATATGCCTCTCGTCTTTCCCTCTTGAGGAATTCAAGATGATATCAAAGTGCTTGTCTTCACTTGTTAACACAAAGAAATAATCTAAATCAATCGTAAGCGTCCTAAATTAGTAGCTATGACTGCCTGGTATATATCTGTTTGCAAATAATACTTTTTTACCAGTAAGTTAGTATTTAATAGACAGTGCTACAAAATGATGAATATAAAAATTATTCAGGATCTCAATAAAACTAAGTGAAGCAAGTTTAAATTACATGGTATGGTATCCAGTACCTTTTAGTGTCTATGTAAATCTATGGTTCATAGGATAAAACTTGATAACTTCACACTAAATAATATAAATGTTATGAAACTTCAGTTACTTTTGATTAAGGAAAAAGTAAATTTACAGACATTAACCTTAGAGTGAGTCACTGCTGTTGAAAAACTACTATAGTGTGAATGCAGATAGTAGCAGAAATGTATACATACTGTGGGGAAAAAAATTAACACTTTTTTCTGCAGCAGTATCAAAATCACGTCTGGTTGTGCAGGAACAGCCCAGCTGCCAACACACAGAGAATACTGACTGACCCAGCCACCCAGACACCTCCCTCCAACCAGCCCAGCTCCCGTGGCTCACTGCAGATGGAATTGTGCAGGAGGCATGGTGGGGCACAGATGGGAAGGACTATGGGATGGGCAGTGAGCCAGGCTGTGTCTGGACAAGGCCAGCCTGCTCCTGACAACAGTAGCCTTGGGCAGCAGGGACTTGGGCTGCTCCTGTCCCTGTGCTGGAGGTCAGGTGGCTCCATGGCATATATATATGCATATATATGGTATTTATATCTCAGGGTAAGTGTGAGATAAGTGGATGAATAAGAGAAGTGATTGCAAACTGGGAAGATTTGTGCAATGTGCTTAGCATCCTGTCAAGAACAGTAAATAAGAGCCTGAAAGTCTGATTTAAATTGTATTCCACAAGACATAAAAATGCCAAGATATCGTAAGAAAGAAGTAAAATATATATTTAATTCAGTCTCCTTTTTAAAATAAAACTTGTTCGTAAGTCTTTTTTTAACAATTTCTTTAGTAATTTTTTTTAACAATTAACTTATTTGTGAAATGTTGTCTTTGCCTTTTCTGAATGATTGACGTTTATAACTCTATTTTCCACTTTGTGATTTTCAGCCGAAACCACTTACAAAAGACCACTTAAATAAAAAATGGAGCCAAAAACAGGTGAAAGGATTTAATAGCTAATCTGTGGTTCTAAGGAAGAAATGTATTAATTTTTCAGTATACATTTTTACAAATCCTACTGTTTTATCTGGTAAGCTTTATCTACTGCAGCATTTTAAGTGCACAATACAAATATTTGAGTAATCATGACCTAATTGCAATTCATTTTGTCCATGAAATCCTAGAGAAACCCCAAGGAGGACAAGTGATTTCAGCAAGCACAGACTATCCTTCTATTGCATTGACTTGCAAAGTAACTGGTGCAACATACTTCACTCCAAACATATCAACTGAAAGAGACAAGTGAAAAGAATAAATACCGTAAATAGATGGATTTATTTCACTAATGTAGGATGCATTTTAAAGACAACTATTCAAGAGCAACCTTTAATGTCAGTGCAGACTTAATGAAATCAGAATACATTACATCTCTGAGGACTGAATTTGCAGATGGAAACCAGCATAGTTCCACTGCCTTAGCTGGGGCTTTACCAGTATATAACTTCTAGCCTTGAAAAATCTTACTAAATATTCCCAGTTGTGTCTCCTTCCTTCTTCTGTTTCTTTGTAGCTGAAGACTGTTTTCTCCTGATTTTCCCCTATATCTCTGTTCTTTTAATAGGTATTTTCCTTTCCTTTTTCCTCTCTACTTCAGTCTTTTCAGCTTTCTCCAAGAGCCTTTTTTAAAATTTTTGTTTCATAGAATCACAGAATAACTTGGGCTGGAAGGAGGCTCTGAAGGTCACCTGGGCCAACCTCCTGCTCAAAGCAGGACTAATTTAAAAGGTAATTCAGGGTGCTCGAGGCTTCCTGACCAGAGGAGTTTTGAGTATATAGAAGGATGGAGACTGCACAACCTCTATGTGTCCTTGTTTCCAAACTTACTACCCACCCTTTTTCATTTTATATTTAGTATTTAATTCTTCCTTATGGGTTTTTTTGCAGTCCTGCTTCTTTGAATAACTTCCATAATTCTTCATCTTCATTTCATCCTTATGCCTGTCTCTACCTTTCTTCCTCTAACAGTTGTAGCAAACATACTATTTCCATGATTTCTGAATTTTCTGAGGTACTTACATGTCTTTGTAATAGAAACGTACCTCTTGCTTTGATATACAGGGTTATATTTGCTCCTCACAAGATTCAAAGTGATGCCATATGGGTGGAGGTCAAATGAATGACCGCAGCTTATTGCCCAAAGCCATTCAGGTAACATGAACACTGCCAGAACTGCCTTAATCCCCTGCCCTATTGTCCTTTGCTCCTGCAGGCTAACCCATCTTGCATGTGAAAATCAGACTTGTGCCTAATACCTGTAGAGCTTCAGTAGTTTCTGAAGGAATAATGGCTGCTAAGTATAAAAAGGTGTTCAACTGTGAGGCCTCACATTGCCTGAATCGTTGGATTCATGTTTGGAAATTTACTTTTTGTTTCAGTTGAAAATTTGAGAAAAAGTACCTTAGCTGCCACTGGGTTTTGTCCATGGCAATGACAGGAGCTACTGGAACATGTGAATTCATTCCTAAATGAATGAAGTTTATAAATTTTAAATTGTTCTAAACAATCAATCTTCAGGGAGAGCTAGACCTTCAATGTTTACCATAGAAGAGCTCGGGTTCCATTCTCACATAGAATACAGAAAAATTTAAACACATTAAAATGAGATTTAGGAGAAGTAATTTTATTGCTTTTAAAATATTTGCATTTGAAGCAAATGTCTTTCCTAAAATACTAAAAATACATACATTGTTAAAAAAATTGAGTCATCTTATATTTGCTTTGAAGTGGTCTGCAACAAAGCTTTGTGCTTTAATTGGGATTGCTGAACCTTTGACTTTCCCAGTGCTTAGTTGCTTAGTGCTTATGTGGACGGATACAAAAAGTAATTTTGAAAATCATAAACAAGTGAAACATTACATCTGAATCAGAGGGTATTTGCTTCCATTTAATGAAGTAGTGCCCATTTGCTTCATCACTCACAACCATATAAGTTGACTGGGAAGGAGATAACTTGCTGTACTCTAATAACTGCTTCAACGAGTAAGATCCAAGAAACAGGAAAATTCTCATTTGCTGGAGAAATGAGAGGCATGTACAACAATTGCTCCTCACAATTTAATGCCTTACTAATATCTGTACGTTTTATGCCAATAAAATCAAAGCACTCATTAAACTTTGCCCAAGTGTGTTCTGCAACAGGACATCTCAGGGTACTGAAATGAATCTCGTATCTTCATGCTTCTGTGGTGGGCAGAATGGACCTCTCTTCTCTCACCTCCTTTCTCTCACCCAATTCTCAGAACTGGAGTTCTGTTTACCTGTCATGATCAGTCTTCTCTGGTATATGCAGTTAAAAAGAAATAGTTTGACATTCTTGCTTCTTCTTGGATTTCTTTGATATTAGTGGTATTTAGGGACATAAGCTTTTTTTTCCACTTTCACTTTGCAGAACTCTTCAGATTTCAAGTATTTCTTTTCTTTTCATAGAACTGTGCTTATCAGTGACTCCACATAGAGAAAACAATTTAATATCTATCTGAGGGCTTCCGTCCTCTGAATATTCAAGAAGAAATATGGTATTCCCAACAAGAATCAATATTCTTGTGCTGGATACATTGGAACAATCCAGGTATTCCTTCTACAATCCTGAACCCTTGACAAGGGTTGTGTGATTTTATTCTAGCAGTGAAGGCTGTTTCAGTACTACACAGCTTCACTGAAGGCCTGATTAACCCATTTCCCTCATTTCAGGAAAAAAGTATTCAAGTAAAATAGATAATCCACACACTCCATGCAAGGGATGCCGGGCTCCCTGAATGTTGGGACAAGCAGCTTTATGAAGACTTTGCCCAGAGAGAGCAACCTAAGCAGGGGACCTGGAGCTAGAACAATTCCTGTCTGTTAACACCGTGGTGTCTGGCTCTGACCGGGCATCCCCCTCCTTCGAAGCAGCCTGGGGGGACACGGCTTCGCCCCCGAGCTGCGGTGCAGGGGCAGGTCATCGGCGGGGGCTGCGGCTGAGTGATACTGAATCTGTGCGACACTGACACCGCTGGATTTCACGGCACGGCCTCTGCCATTCCCAAATTAATTCCCGGGAATGCCAAGGCGTTGCCTGGACTTGCCAGGCTTCTCAGAAAGCCCCTGTTTTGGCTGGAGCGACACCTCTCGCGTGCGGTAACGCCGCCTGCAGCCGGGGCGGGGGGCGGCGGGACGGGGCCGAGACCCCCGCGCCTCCCTGCCCGCGGCGGGGTGGGG